>FYBW01000019.1:0-204191 GCA_900186205.1 Debaryomyces psychrophilus | reverse complement strand
TACACAGCAAGCTGGAGTGCTGGCTATGGCTACATTTACCTGACGATAAATAGGACCTAAGTTTTAGTTATCTGTATATTTTATTAGAGGCTAAGTAAATTATATATTATAATACTGAAACTAATACTGAAACTGAAACTGACACTGATACTGAAATGAACGTTACTTTAGAGAATTTACTTCAAGATGATTGTATAAGAGCCGTTAATTTGTAAAACCTTTTACCGGTATGCGGATTTATTGTTAAATATGATAAATTAAACAATACACAAGTTTATATATAATATTCCAATACATAAAATTTTAAAAAATTGATTCTTCTCAATATTGTATAATCATATTAATAGGAAATCTACTTTTGTGATTGAATACCAGATATTAGTCTTTTAATAATTTTCATAATAAAACTGCAAGCTATTTTCAAGGAGAAACCAAAACAATCCACATTAAAGCTGGTGCTATTGAAAGTTTTTATTAAGTCATTCCAAGTAAACATACATATTAGTACATTGAAAAAGATATGAAATAAACCGGACGTCAATTTCACTGTTAAACCAATATTTATTCTGAGATATCCGTTGTAGCTTTCATTGATTCAACGTTAGATAAAGCATTCATGCGAGAAAAATTTTGTTTTTCCTGTAATGCATCTAAATCACCGAAGACGAGATCCATTTCTTCCAAAGGCACCCCTTTAGTCTCTGGAATTACAAACCAGGTAAAGAAAAATGCGATTATTGCAAATACTGCAAAGAAGATATAAGTGCCCCATTCCATTGTTTCCAACATTCGAGGAGTAATCAAGCCAATAATGAAGTTATTCATCCACGTGGATGAGGTAGTGATCGAAATTGCCTTTGATCTGATGCCAATGGAAAAGATTTCTGACGGCAAAACCCAACCAATCGGTGCCCAACTATACGAAAAATTAAAGTCATAAATGAAAATAAATGCAATGGCAGCTCTCCCAGCAACTTTGTGTTCAGATAATGTTTCGCCGTATTTACCAACAATAGCACCTACTATGACCAACGAAATAAAAGTGCCTATTGCTCCTGCCATCAATAGGGTCTTTCTACCAAATCTATCAATCGCAAATATAGCAGGAATGGTTGAAAGACAGTTGACAATACCGTAGACGCCTGTACCTAATAGTGCTGTAGTATTTGAATCCATTCCTAATTGACTGAATATTGTTGGTGCATAATAAATAATGGCATTACAACCGATAAATTGTTGGAAGAACATAACCGCAGAGCCAATAAATACTCTCTTAAAATTTGGTTTGCTAGAAAATAGATCCAAATAGGATGCTATATAGAAGGAAAATCCTGTTTTACCTTCAAACCTTTTATTATTGTATTTTTGTTCAAATAAAACGTCAGATTTAATTTCATTAAATTCAACATCAACCATATCTGGATCAATTCTTCTTCTCAAATAATTTAAAGACTCCCAGGCTTCCACTTCTCTATTCCTGGATAAAAGCCATCTTGGTGATCTAGGAAAGAACGTCATACCAACACCTAGAATGAACGCAGGTGCAATTTGCAACCCAAACGGAATTCTCCAAGAAGCTTCTTTTTGACCATAACAACCGGCTGCTGGAACGTCGACATAAGGGTCAAAGGAATTACCTTTGTAATCCATATCAGGTACACATTTAGTTCCTCCTATGAATTGAGTTCCATAGTTTATCCAGAATGATATTAAAATTCCGATTGTTATTGATAATTGCTGAATCACTACCAAGCCTCCCCTCACTGATGGTGGCGCTAATTCAGACATATACATTGGTACTACCATAGTTAGCTGGCCCACCCCTATACCAGCTACGGCCCTCCCAGCAAAAAGCATGCTAACTGATATACCTGCGCATTGAAAGACGGAACCAATGACAAACACAGCACATGCAATTCGAATAGTATCCCTTCTACCAAATATATCAACCACAGGAGAATTGATCAATGAACCAAACCATGCACATAGCAAAAATGTAGACACAAACCATCCTTTATAATCCGGATCCGAATATATCCTGGGGAACTTCGCTGCAAATGATTCCATAGTGACAATACCACTGATAACACCCTGGTCATATCCAAAAAGTAAACCACCAATTGATGCAAATGCAATTATACAAAATACCAATGGGTCCTTAGCCATAACCTTAATGATATTGCCTTTTGCGTTATCTTTCAATCCAACAACAACAGTCATTTCATTTATTAGACGTTATTAGCAATATTAATATAATGGACACTTTCAAATATGATTTCGATAGATGCCTTTAACTATCAATCATTTTCGTAAATTGAACTGCAAAAATTGTCTATTATATATGAATAAGAATATTTTACCCCAAGTCACAATAACCAGGTTTTTACCCGCATTTCTTAGTGTTATCTCTCAGAGGCCGTTATTTTTCCTATGGTTGATTGTATAAAGTTTGATCAATTGTATACGGTTGAAGTTGATCCGTATGTATCCAAAGGAGTAAGGAATTCCATAATATGGCATTTCTAACCCCACATTCCCCACCCTCTCTTTATTGTGGTCCAGTTAAAAAAAAAGAAAAGATGTATTCAACGTGCAAGGGATAAGCATTTTTTGAACAGTAAGTAATTTGTCCGGAAGGTAGTTGAGCGAAGATGACAGAAACGGAAAATGCAGCGGACGGAATAATGTAAAGGATGTATTGCTGCACAATTTAGTTGAATAAATTCATAAAGAAGAATAGCGATATTTCATGTATATCAATTGGCAAAACCCGCTCTTCGACGATTATTGATTTGGATTAATTAACACCATTTTGAATTGGAGCTCCTTAATTGGCGATCCAAAATGATATTGAAAGGGAGTTTAGATGCCAATATAGAAGTATTGACGCAAAGAGCCATTTCATTATATTCTAAAAAAAAAGATAAGTCACAAAGACTAATCATATCAATAGCGGGTGTACCAGGGTCGGGAAAGTCCACTGTTACCGAAAAAGTTTGTAAAAACCTTAACAAAATATTATGTCTGCAGACAGCAACGATTTTACCGCAAGATGGATTTCATTATTATCGTGATGAATTAATGGCTATGAAAGATACACAAGAATTAATGAAAAGAAGAGGTGCTCCATTTACTTTCAACAGCTCGCGATTTCTTCAATTGGTGAAAGAGATTAAAATGGATTATAACGTTACATTATTTGCACCTAATTTTAATCACGATCTGAAAGACCCAGAAGAAAATTCAATCAAAATATCTCCACTGATAGAGATAATCTTAGTTGAGGGTAATTACGTTCATCTAGAGGATGAAACATGGAGAGAAATACACGCATTAAGCGACGATAAATGGTTTGTAGTAGCAGATTTTGACACCATTAAACAAAGATTAGTTCAAAGACATATTCAAGCTGGTATCTGCGTTACTATGAACGAGTCTATTCAACGCGTAGACGCTAATGATATGCTTAATGCAAAATACATTATTGACAACTCTATCCGACCAGATATTATACTCATGAACCAATAAATGTTTCTTCCACGAAATCCTGATTCTTATGATATAGTAATATAGAGTACATACACAGACCCTTTGTTATTTTTCAATAAATATTTTGTATTTAACAAGCATGGATATTTATAAAAATCATTCTATTGTACGTGGCCTATAATAAACTAATAAACGTTCGTTTTTGCTTCGGATTGATGTGCACTTTACGTCCTACATTACATTTCAACTGCGAAAATCGACATACTGCACTTTTCATTTTACTGGTCACGATTTGGTTAGCTAAATATTTTCAGTAATAAATCATTTTTTAATATATATCTTCTATGTGATATTGTGGTGCTATTTTAACTAATACATACGTGATATGAAATACGAGGAAAGAGGAAACAACGCTCAACAGGCATGCGATTCCTGCCGACTACGGAAATTAAAATGTTCAAAGGGACTACCTCAATGCCAAAATTGCAAAGAACATAACTGGAAATGTGTTTATTCTCCTAAAACGATCAGAAGTCCTTTAACAAGGGCCTATTTAACAAGGGTAGAGAAACGAGTTAAAGGTTTGGAATCATTATTGAAAAGGATAATACCCGAAGACGTAGAAATCAACGAACTTTTGCGAACGATTGAAGTAGGAACGGCCCATGAAATAGACGATAATAGCGAAGGTGTTGTAGACGATGTAAGTCAACAGTTTTACAAACAAATAAACTTGACGTCTAACGAATTAAGCGAAATTCCCATTACATTGAAAAGTATTAACAAAATAAGCCAGGCGAAAGCTAGAGATAGCACTCCGAAAAAGGAACACGAGTTTCAACCGGAGGATTATTTAATAAATATAGAAAGAAGTGACCTAAATTCCTTTGATGAAAGAGAAGACTTTAGTATTAATTCGCAAATCGTATACGATTCAAGTATTGACGGGATGGCGGCGTTATCAAATGACATTGGATTAAATTTTGACAATTCAAATGGTTATTTTGGTATCAATTCAAGCAATGGTTTATTGAAGTTTTTACTGGCCAAGTCCAAACAAAACGGGAATGGAATACTAAAATTGAATAATTATAATTACAATTACAATGAGGAAGAGAATGAAGATGATAACATATTAGATGAAGATATTAACAATATTTGGAAGTCTATCAACAGTGGAAAAATTGAAGATCTATTAGACAATCTAAGCTTCCAATCAATTATAACTGAATCGTTCTTTGAAAACTACCATAAAGTATATCCTTTCATTAATAAGAAAAAGTTTCTCTCAGAATATTCGATTTTCGTAGAAAAACAGGATTTGCGATACAACGATTATGATATTGATATTGATGTCAATGGAGATGACGACAAAATGTTAAGTTTTCAAGTATTGTTGAATACGATTTTAGCTATCGGCGTTTGGTGCAAAGTAGGTGAAAATTCCAAGATCCATACTTATTATTATCAGAGAGTTAAAGGTTTCATTCAACTTTTGAATATATTTGAATATAGTGACACTCAATTACTAGAAAGTTTTGTCTTATTAAGTAATTATGTTCAGAAGACTAATAAACCTAATACCGGGTGGAACTATCTAGGCTTATCGACAAGAATAGCAACAAGCTTAGGTTTACATAAGGAAGTTAGAATTGACAAGAATGATAAGAATACTGTGAATAACTTAGAATTATTTGAAGATATTGAAATTAGGAAAAGATTGTGGTGGGGAATGTATTTTTTTGACGTAGGTACTACTTTAACATTTGGTAGACCACTAACAATCCCTCCTTTGGGTACGATTGATTTAGAACCGGTCTCTAATATTGATGATGGTTTGTTGAACGAAAGTAAAAATATTGAAGAAGTTAAAGTTACCTATCCTACTATTTATACCACACTAATTTATGAGTCTGAACTTACGAAACTATCTACCAGAATTTATAATTATAATTCTACTGTATTAAAATTGAAAAATGACAAATCTAAAATGATAGGTCTATTAGATATGAATGATTTGTTAGAGAATTTTATTCAAAATTTACCACCATGTTTCAATGAGGATGATGAAAAATCTTACACGTACGTATTGAATAGTTGGTCTAATTCCCATTATAATAATAATAATTTATCTATTCCAAAATGGTTTGCAGTTTCAAGATTGAGGTTTATATGTAGGTATAAAAATTTGCAAATGTTAATTTTTAGATACATTTTGTGGGAATCAACGAATGATAACTTAAATGATTTGTCTTATCTAAACTTAATAAAAAAATGTCGGAAGACCTGTTTTAAGGCATCAATCGAAACTGTTATATTAATTGATGGCTTTATAAAAAGGAATACGCTTGATTACTTGTCTTCTTGGTATGCTACATATTTCCTCTTTCAGGCTATATTGATACCAATCTTAAAACTAGTGATTAATAATAACACAGAAGGAAATGCAGACGATGAGTATTATTCTGGTAATGAACAACTATTCAATTACATCGAACTTGCTAGACTGAATTTTACTAAGTTGAAAAGATTCAATAAGCTCGCCGGAAAATTTAGTAAATTAATAGATACATTGATCTATGACAAGAGTGATGCTAGTAATTTCAGTTCTCAATGGAGTGACTTGAATATAAGTAACCTTGAAATGGCTAATAACTTAGATGATTTATTTCAATTCGACGCAAAACTTTTCAACATAAATAATTAATAAACTTATAGTTATGCGTCAATAGTAATCACATAACAATATCCCCATAACGTATTTGTAGATAGATAGCGAGGTCTATTACTATCAGATTTTACAGTCGGTGACTGTTGTGCAAGCGATACAAGAACCTTGACATTTCGCAACCATTTCATAAACCAAATAAAAGAAATTACACCAAATCAAGAGAATTACACCAAATCAAGAGAATTACAAAACTAATCAACTGTTAGGCCAATTTATGCGGTTTCTATAACCGATTATGAGATATAGAAAAACTGTGTAGTGTAATATTCAGCGATTTTTGCCAAATGTTTTCAAAAACCAATTAATTCTGCGATCCCAAAATTCTTATACTTAAAATCGTTCGAGACCAAAAATGTTGACGTTGATTCAGTATAATACACTTGTTTTCTTATTGTTCTGTAGATATAAAGAAATAGTATTTAAAGCATTAGTAATGGGATTAACCATTATAATATTAACATTTAGTGAAGGTTATATATATATTTGCTGTTGAACAAGGATACGAGTTACAAGTGTTGGGGTTCATTCAAAGTGGCAACCATTTAAAGTAGTTCTATATAAATTGTATGATACAAAACTATTAGGGAGCCATCGAGAACATTTCTTGTTTATGTTCTATCAAATACACAATATTTTATAACTTAATAATTAGTATTTAAGTATGGGTATGGATAGAAAATGAATTACAATCTCCTTAACTACATATAATTTTCAGACATTATAAAATTGAAATTCATTACATTACAAATGTAGATTAATAGACATAAATATAGCAAATAAATACCATATATATTATAAGCTTATAAACAACTTATAATTTTTGCATAGCTGCAACATCAGTAGATTGAACGTGGTCTTCATCTTCTTCGATAGAACCTTGTAAGTCATCTAAAGAAACCTTTTCATCTTCAATGACTAAGTTGACTTGTAATTTCTTGATACCGAAACCAACTGGGATCCATTGGTGGGCACCCCAAGTTAAACCGTCTAATTCGATTGCCTTAACATTAGCTACTAATTCCTCTAAGTCGGTTTCATCATCCCATGGCTTGACATCTAAGGTGACAATAGACTTGGCAGCTGGCTTTGGACCCTTAGCGGCCTTCTTGGCAGCGTAGTCAGCTAATCTTTGTTGTTTCACTTTTTCAGCTTCTTCATCAACATCTTCGTCATCAGAGCCAAATAAATCGACATCATCGTCTTCAGCAGCAGCAGCAGCAGCAGGAACCTTACCAGCTGGTAAGTCTGAGAATTCTTCAGTGAAGGATGCAATGTGGTTAAACCATCTAGCAAATTGTGGAAATTCCTTTTGGAAAGCTTTGTAAACGGTAACGTCAGCTTGAGTGGCAGAAGTACTAGATTTGTTAATATACCATTAATCATAAACTCGATTGTAATTGATTGCGTGCCACAGACTTATTTAAATCTTATAATTAAAAATAAAATCAGAATTGATATTTAGAATCTTCTTTGTCACTCATACGGTGGGTCTTGAATCCACCTCATAAACACGGACCAAAGATTAGGATCATCATTATGTTTATTATAGCTTAATATTGATAGTTGTGATCAATTGTCTTGCGCAATTGGATGTGTAAACTATACAAGTTTTGTAACTCAAATCAATCAACTTTTCAAATTGAATACATACCCTTCAATGTAGGACTTGTCAACCAAGAATTCGTTCAAGGATTTGATGGTTTCAACCTTAGAAAAATCTGAGAAAGACATTTTTGATAATATAATTGTTGTCTATGAAGAAAAATTGATGTGAATTTATAATAAAAATCAGGAGTTTTAAAGAGTGGAAAATTTTTCGAAATTGTTGGAATTATTTGGAAGTTCCAATTAGGGCTGCGATGAGTTTCAGTATAAGATTTACTCTTGCGTTCCGATCTCATATTAACGCTAAATAAATATGAGTATGACATATCCGGGTAAAAATAATGTGGCTTACTGTTGTAAGCTGCAAAATGATGATACCACCGGGTCAACATAAACTAGAACTAAAGAGATGGTGTGGGAAGCAACATTGTGTGTCTTGCAAAACTTGACACTAGAGGAAAATTTACTACGTCTCTGAGAGTTTTAAAATAAATAGTGGCTACGGAAGCCGTGTTATTATTAAAGGTACACGATTAACATTAACATCTGACAACAGGAAAGGAAGGAGTAAAAAGAGAACGTCATAATACAAAACAATGTTAATAAGGTCTAAATTTAGTGTTAGGAACAGGAGGTTTAGTTAAGCTTCAATTGGGGGCATTCAAAAGTTGCATAGCATCTAAATTCATTGCCCAATTCTTTTTTATGTTTCGGATAAAAACTGGTGATAAAGGTATCCGGATAGTTTTTCTTGATTACATCCTTCATCCTTTCACCAGTAGAGGTGATCAACTTATATTTCAGATCACCGTTAACGGTTTTTTGCGACTTATCGACCACAAGAAGATTATGTGCGGCAATCGCGGAGTTAGTCTGACATTCTTCTTCGAGGAAAGGTGGGTCCACTAAAACTCTATGACACCTATTTCTAAGATGGTCTGGGATCTCGTGGGGTTTGTGATAATCATAGAAACTGAAGTGTGACCCTCCCAAAATTTCAAATCTTCTATCGTATTCTAAAATGTAAATATGTTTGGTCGGTAAATCTTCAGGCGGAAATTTTTTAATGGCTGCATATACTGATGGAGCACTTGCAATAACAATAACAGTATCTTCATCAGCCCCGTCCAACAAAGCCTTTGCCAATATTTCAGCTGTATCATCAGTGTACCAGAACTGGGAGAGTTGCCAATCTTCTTCAAATGTATCAATAGTGATTTCTTTTTTAGCTTCGAAAACTTCTTCAGATTTCTTGAATAAGGATGCAAAATTTTCTTGTCTTTCATTTTCCTCTTTTTTGAACTCCTCGAGAGCTGCTAAAGTGTGGGAAGACAAGCTCAATCGCTCGTTATCTAAGTACATCTTTTATAATAGAAAACGAAGCTGTTTTAAATGTCCAAGAAAAATCGACTCTTCAAGTACCGTAAAAAAATTCTGATGTCGTCATTAGCTTATTAGTGTGTTTACCAAAACAAGAAAATAAGAAAACTGTATGGAACCTCCTCTTGTTTACATGTATGCTAAATAGAATAACAAGTAATAGTACTTAATAAACTATTGGTATGCTGTTTTCATGTCCACCAAGTGAGCTAATTTCTCATATTTTAGAAAAGCTTGCCTTTTCTGGTCAACATGGTATCTCCTTATTAGAAATGTGGGTGGCAGTAGCTCACAAGTTGCAACTGCCGCCATTAGATGATTTCCAGAAACAAGTCATATGGCAATGGCTTTTCTTTTATAATGAATCAGAACATACACAACATCTGTATATAGTGGATGGTGATAATCCTGTCTCCATATTACCAAGTTACTTGCACTTCCTAGATAAATATGGTTCAGAGGATTGTCTTAAAATAATGCCCAGCTCTGATACGCAATGGAGTTATCTAACGGGTATAGGAAACTCAAAACGACTAAAGCTCCAATTAGGAGAATATCCTTTTCAATTGCTATGCGAAATAGCCAAATATGGCCGCAAAGGTATTCATTCGCCAGATTTATGTAAGGCAACTAGTCAGGATCCAAGGTCTTTAACATTAAGATTACGAAAATTAGAAGAATTGGGTTTCATCATAAAAAAAAATGTTTACAATGAAAAATCCAGTCAACATACAAGTCTATGCATTCATAAGAAATTCAGCGATGATGAAGTTGAGTTGGCGACTTCTGATTTTGGAGAAGATTTTGATAGCTCGAGAAATGTTACTAAATTAAAACAATATATCATGCAATCCTTAAAAAACGCACCCAATAAACTAAGAGGATTCAAAGACTTGAAAAGCGAATTAAAGTTGGATAAAGGGAGATCATCCGGAAAGTTTTTCAGAAGCATAATTGAATATCTTCATAAACGTGGATATGCCGAACGGTTAATGGTAAAAGACCCAAATCAGACACAGATGGTTTATTGCATTAAGTATATTAAGGATATACCTAAAGACGCTGATGAAATTTCCGATCATGTTGATTTTTTTAATGAGCTTGATGATAACCAAAACCAGGAAGACGAGGACTATGAAAATGATATGATTCCTACTTTCAATACAATATTTCCATTATCAAACCAACTATATCAGGGAATTTTAAGTACAGAAAAAGATGGTGCTACTTCGATGGAATTAATACGAAACTTGACTGGTTTATCAGATTATCGTCCGATTATAAAATTATTGGATTCCTTGACAAGTTATATTCTTGATGATGGAAAATCAAAGGCTTTAAAAAATTATAATGACTACTATAACCAAACATCAATAACTAGAGCATATGATTTTGAAGGTAAATTTAAGTTCTATAGATACTTCAGTACACAATATTCAATTGGTGCAATTTCATCAGAGAAAACAAAACTTGCTAAATTGAAAAAATCAGCAATTGAGAACATTCCACTTGAAAAATTAAACAAGAAAAATTTTCAACCGTTGGGAAAGGTGCCTCTGGGCTCGTTGGTCAGTTCTAAAAAAAGAAAATTGGATGATCAAATTAAGAAGTCTTCGAAGAAAACAAAGATCAACTCAGTTGGTGAAGCGCAAGTGAAAAAAGCAAGGGGAAGACCGAAAAAGAATGCGAACATCAATAATGTTATTGAACCTATTGAATCTAATAATCATTTAGTATACTCTGGTAATCAATATCTTCAGGATGGAAATTCACCCAAGGTCGAATCAACTCCGTCAGAGGAGACGATGGAATCCAATTACGTTGGTCCTATAAATTTGAGCGATATACTGTCAATTAAACCACCAACTGATTCTAACTTGAAATTTCAGAGGAAAAGAGCAACTTCGTCAAAAGTATCAACACATTCAGGATCACTTAAAGCAATAAAAAGAAGAACTGAGTTAATAAATATTATCAAAGATTTAGGTGGGGTGACTTATACGACTGCAAATTTATGTCGCTTATTGGACGAAAGACTCGAAAATTCGACTATTACCGATAAGAAAACTTTAGCACGAGATGTATCATTATTGATAAACAATGGCGAGCTCGAAGTTCAGGATATTCAATTCATTAGATCCGGCCAACCTATTTCTAGGAAGCTATTAATTTTGTCGTCTTCAAAGCTCAGACCGCTGGAAGAAAAAATTGAAGAAATGAAGCAACAATGTTTAGTAGATAAGGGATTGAGACCAAACATTCAGATAAATAGACGTGTGATTATCGGAGAAGTTACTATATATTCTCAGAATCTACACAAAGCTTCAGTTGCCAAAAAGGAGAGAAAGGGTCGTTTGGAATCATTGGCCGAGGGTGTACCGCACTCATCAGATAATAACAGAGAAAAGAAGATTGCCATTAAAAAAGAAAATGATATTTCCAATAATGATGATGCAAAGCAGATAGACACAAAGACAACTGGAGATCCACTTTCTACGCTTGTCTCTTCCAAATCTAAAAGAAAGAGAAAACCGATTTCCAAGAAGGGGAATGGAACAAAAAGCTCTGCATCTACTACAAAACTTCGTATGCCTCTTAAATTTGATAAATCTGATGCAACTATTTTATATAGGGCAGTTGTCATTTGTCGAACTTTCAAAAGAGGTGCAATCGATTTTGAAAAGATTGCCACATTATTCGATGATTTTAACGCAAGCGAAATTAAGCTTAAATGGACGCTGGTCAGAAAGCTTGTTGGTGGATTAGCCGCAGTAATGAAGGGTATTGATTCGTTTGAGTGCATCGTAATGAAAGGTATAGAAGATGGGCTTGTATCTGAGGGCGATTTAAAAAACATTAATGTTCAATTATTTTTGGATTTGTGGAAGGATACAGATAGCTCAATTTTAGATGTTGTAGATAAATCACCTTTGTATGATGCTGTGAACGACAATTTGAAAGAATATGTATTTTCAGAATACAGTGATCATCAACAAGATTTGTTCGAGCAACTAGAAGATAATTCTATGAGAAGAAAGGAATTAATACTTTCAAACTCAATTTTTAGCTACCAAAAGACGCCTGAAATCAAAAAAGAGCAATATGATGAGCATAGAACAGTTCTAAAGGCTATATTTGCTACATCTGAAGATGAATTCTCTAGTGATAGAGTGAACCAAATATTATCGGAATATGATGACGAAGTTATTAAAGAGGCATCATTGGCGCTTATGAAGGATAAAGAATTATCTCATTCGTTGGATGATTCAAATACGAGATTTGTTTTAACAGACAGAGTGCGTAATAGTTTTGTTCTGAAAATATTAACTAGTAGATTTTTCAACCAGGCTGCAGAATTTAAGAATAATATGGTCATTGTTTCAGAAGCATCGAAGGGTCTTATTTTATCGCATGGTATTCTCAGTGGTCAAATAGCAACACTTTTGCACTTTCTTTCAGAAGAAGTAATCAGCTTGATTCGTGTTGATAAACAATATAAATTCAACGGCTACGAATCAAGATTGATAGATAAAGAAAAATTAGCTTGCGATATAATTGCTACAGCTAATTTCTTAAAAACAGAAAGAGAGAGTATTAAAAGTAAACCAATTCCTACCGGAAAAGCTTGTTCTCACATATGGCTAGACTTGAATGGAAATATAAATTCTCAAATGTGGACGAAGATTACCAGAAGTATCCTTTACTATATAGTATTCAGGCCAGGAATACCTGAGCAGATTATTTATTCTAAGTTGCGGGCTGTACTAGGATATTCAGATTTTTATTGTGTTATGAAATGGCTTTCGAAATCTAACTGTATTTATAAGGGTAAGCATGATGGTTATTGGGTAAAGAACGATTGGTTTTCTATTTTAGGTTAGGGTAATTAGATGTAATGTGAAAGCAAATTTATGTGTTCCCATTGTATACAGGAATACATCGCTCAAAAAGTTCTTTTTGAATTTTTTTTATCTATAATCACAATGTCACTAGCACAGGTAGATTGATAAGGACGTATCGAGTTGTAGCATTATGGGATTAGCAGGAACGAAAGTTAAACAAAGATTTGGTTTAGATCCGAGAAACACCAACTGGTCTAATGATACGTCAAGGTTTGGACATCAATATATGGAGAAGATGGGCTGGAAGCCAGGCAAAGGATTGGGATTAGTTGAACATGCCACCACTTCACATGTTAAAGTCTCTATAAAGGATGACAACGTGGGATTAGGTGCCAAATTGGCTAAAAAACAAAGAACAGACGAGTTTGATAGCGGTGAATGTTCTGGTTTAGACGTTTTCCAAAGAATTCTTGGACGACTTAATGGAAAAGAAGAAGAGATAAACAAAGAGATAGAAAGACAAAGAAAAGACAATATTATAAATGGTAAATGGGGCATTCAATTTATCAGGGGTGAAGTGTTACAAAGTACATGGGACAAAGAATCCAAAAAGCTTCTTGCTAATAATACGATTGCACAAAAAAGAAAAATAGACACAATTCATGTATCTGACGTCTCAGAAAGTAGTTCTGAAGAAGATGAAGCATTACATAAGAGGAAAAAGGTAAAGAAAGAACGCAAGACAAGGAATGAAAAGAACGAGACAAATATAGAGAAGAAAGAGAAGAGAGAAAAGAAAGAGAAGAAAGAGAAGAAGGAGAAGAAGGAGAAGAAGGATAAGAAGGAGAAGAAGGAGAAGAAGGAGAAGAAGGAGAAGAAGGAGAAGAAGGAGAAGAAGAATGAGAAAGAGGAGAAAGAGAAGAAGGAGAAGAAAGAGAAGAAGGAGAAGAAAGAGAAGAAGGAGAAGAAGGAAATAAATGTAAAAGCAATCCCAGAAGTTACTCGTGAAAGCATGCTTATGCCAAAAGATCAGTTGAATCAGCAAATATCTACAAGACTATCGGTCAGATCAAAGTGGATTAAGCAAAAGAGGGCGTCTGTCATGGATGCCAAAGCACTTAATGAAATTTTCATGGTAACTAGTTGAATAAAATAGATTTCAGGTAGACAACAAGTTTAATACGATTTAATAAATTTATTATAGAACTATATGTAAAATACATCCTCATTAATCATTCAATTTAAACCAAAACGAATGAAACACCACCAATGAAACAAGTGACCATACTGACAACCACCAACAATTCACTCTTAGAAATGCTCTTCATAGATAAATTACCAGACGACAGCTTTGTGGAGGTTGATTGGGAACCAGAACCAGAACCAGAACTAGAACCAGAACTAGAACCAGAACCAGAACCAGAACTAGAACCAGAACCAGAACCAGAACCAGAACCCGAGGAGCTAGATCCACTCTTGGTAGCCTGTGAAATCTTGGAAGAGCATGACTTAGCCATAGTAGCCTTCTTGTTGATAGAAGCTGATCCGTCGAAATGACAAGCCGAGCTCTTTTTACCATTCTTTTCGTAGTAAGCATTTAAAACGTTGGATAATTTGTCCTTTGCGGAACAATACGAGAACGCACCATACTTACCTGTTTTACCATTAGCATTAATAGTATCACAGCTAATATCACCACATACAGTACTGTATAAGTCTTCGTAATCTTCTTCATCAACATCATCGGAAACAACACATTCCAAAGACTTAGACATACATTTACATGTATCTTTGTCTGGGGTAGGAGGTAATTTAGATGCAGCCTTCCAAGTCGAGGCAGAGGCAGGACAAGAAAGCGTTTCAGAAGCCAGTTTAATGGAAGACTTTTTAGCATAGGATGGTGAAATCTTGTTAATTTCACTTGAGTAGTACTTAAAGTCGTCCAATGTTTTAATATCTTTATCCTTAGCTGAAACCAATCCATACTTGTTTGCTTCTTCGAAGTACATGTAAACAATACCTCCTGACCACACATCTGTCATCTTGTCACTGAAAATGGTTCCAACCTCTGTAAACTTTCTTGGTCGTTTTTCATTACAACCATATTCTGAGAAGAAAACTGGAATTGTCAAGTTCTTGTACTCCTTAGTACGGTCTGCGTAACCTGAAGATTTGAAGCTAGAATCTCCACACCATTCGTAATTGTTAATACCAAAGAAATCAGCTCTTTCATCAAGATCACCACAGGAGAAGTAATCAGCTATGGCAATTCTGGTATCTTCATCATCATTTGAAGAATAACCAACTGGAATATTTCTGTAATCTTTATCTGAAATATATTTTTTAGTGTCTCTAATGGCAGCCTTGACGAACGCAGAAGCATCAGTATTAGATTTGTTATTAGTAACTTCGTTACCTGCGAAGAAGCCTAAAACATTAGAATATTTAGCAAATTGATCAACCACACTAGTATATCTTTCATATAATTCTAAATCCCATGATGGGGAATCTCTATTAATTGAAAGTTCTGGCTCGGATAAATCAGCAATGATATAAATACCAGCATCAGCAAAAGTCTTCATACAATCTTCGTGGTTCTTAGAATGGTTAAGCGCGTAAACTCTCAATGTGTTAGTGTTCAATTTTTGAAGATACTCAACATCTCTCTTACAAGCGTCACCGTCAGCAAGAGGATCAACAAACTCCTTAGAGGTGGTATTTTCGGTGTTTTGCTGGTAAGCAATACCTCTCATCAAGAATTGTGATCCGTTGTTCTTGAAGTAGAATTTGTTCCCAATTACTTCGACTTCGGGAACGGATGAGTCTTTGGCAAGTGCCAACGTCAATAAGCTAAAAATGAAAGCTAACAATGGTAACTTAAACATCTTAGTATACTTTTCAATAAAATAACGAATGTGCCTGTTAACTTAAAGTAACTATAAGGAAAAAGAACAAAGATACAAGAATAATCCCCTTATAAAGGCTCAAAAAAATTAAAACAGCACTAATATGCTTATATATATTCTAACATACTAAATTACTCGACAATCACAAACACACGAAACACGATATCCTTCTGAAATTAATGTGCAAAATACCAAGTAGGCTGTTAATTTTTCAATTAAACAATAGGGTATTGAGAGCCCAAAATCAATTGCTAAATATTTACCGGAAACAATCAAAGGGTGTTTTGATCTCTGTTAGTATCATAATCAACAAAGCCTTAAATTTAACCTTTCACAAGGATGCAGGTACATTCTTCGCGGAAAGTGGCGTTAGGTGGCGAAGCTGGAATTTTACCTAACAGAGCAAAATTTATGTCGTTTGGGAATAATTTCAACATTTTGGCGAATAGGTCTTCACAAATAGGATTCTAATCCTGGAACACAGGGCGCATGAGGTGGTCTCTTCGCGCAAAATTGTCAGAGAAGCATAAGGTCTGGAATCTAGAAGCTTCCTTGTTTGCACAACGCGGATCTATGGTTTTGGACTCATATGTATAATAAATACAATAGAACGTGAACGACGTACATTGTAGGCTAACAATCCTTGTAGCAGTTCATGGTTATGCGAAACCTAGAATTTGTAATTGGATCTAGAGACGATGGCATTGAAAATGTGATGAACACAAGAAGCGGAATAATTTCTTGTTGTACGTTGTGATGGGCATGACAGATGTCAATGGCGTGATTATATAACTCAATATGGCAAGATTGCTTCATGTGGGACATGGGAATCGGATAGTTTAGTGCAATTCCGCAGGCCAGACGGCACCCTTTGCGACCAAAGCTTAAATGTAGGTTGTTCCAACGTTAAAATATAGACCCGGGTATGGTACTTGGGCTAAATTGCTATTTGACATGTTTTCTCAATAGGTTGCGTTACATGGCCGCGCAGTGAGGTAATATCATATTGAGTCGAATGTCCTATTTATATAATGTACATATTGATTAATTAGTTTCATTCATCCAATCTAACGTGTATTTGATACCCGTTTCAAGGTCAACTTGTGGCTTATAACCAAGGATAGTTTTGG
Organism: Debaryomyces psychrophilus; assembly: GCA_900186205.1. NCBI lineage: Eukaryota > Fungi > Ascomycota > Pichiomycetes > Serinales > Debaryomycetaceae > Debaryomyces > Debaryomyces psychrophilus. The sequence continues at coordinate 187,108 of FYBW01000019.1, read as the reverse complement.
CTTTGGTTATGTCGTGATAACGATAGGCGCAAACAACCTTGACCCTAAATGGTGTTAAACCGGGTTCTTTTTTCAATAATTTTGAAAAGAACTCGGACAAATAGCCCGCAACTATAGCCACAGGTCTGTTTAACACAATATTGTACTTATCGATATGACCGTCTGCCTTCCACACAGTACGTGCTAATGTCCAAAAGTAAGTAGGTGCATCATTGGTAATAAAAAATGTTTCTCCACCAAGTTTACGAGATAAGCTTTTGTCTAAGATTTTTTGAGCAGCTAGTACGTGTGCATCAGCAACATTTCCAACATAGGTCCAATCGAATAAGTTATTGTTATCTCCTATTTGAAATTTAGATTGGCCCAATCTTGCAGCCGCCCTCAATCCTGGAACTAGTTGTCTATCACCAGGACCAAAAATACCTGCAGGTCTTAAACAGACCGTTAACAAGCCGTTGTGATCATTACTCTCCATAACTGCGGTTTCCGCGAATGCCTTCGTCTCATTATAACCATCCATGTGAACCTCAGGATAAGGCCATGCTTCGTCGGCATTATGAATATTCTGGCCATTGAAAATAACCCCAGCAGATGACGTATATATCAATGCTTTAACGTTAAGTTTCTTCGCGACTTTAATTAAGTTCTTTGTACCCTCTACGTTCACCTTTTCGTAGATTTCCTGTCCAAGTCCATGCATCGGAGATGCTGAATGAACAATAACTGCACATTGAGATTTTTCAATTGCTTCTGAGACGTCTGCTTCCGACGTCAAATCACCCTGGTGGAAAACTATTTCACTGGCTGGAAATGTAAAATAAGGCGATAATTTTTCAGCTATTGGACGAACATCGAAGACGTGTATCTTAGTGTTTGGGGAATTTTTGTAAAATTGTTCGATTAAGTGTAATCCAAGAAATCCCGCACCACCAATCAAGAGAACTGACTTCAACTCGGATGCCATGATTTAAAGACCTTTTGTTTATAGACTGAACGTTAAAATAATCGGATACGAGTTTTGTTGATCTCTTTTTTTTGTTTGTAAATTATATACAGGGCGCATTATGGTTTCAACTACTCATATAAATGTATTAAATAAAGTACTGAACATAATATTAGTGTTATACAACAGGCAGGTAATCCTAAAACTTAAATAAGTGCTTGTATTGTTCGAATTTATTGCAATCTAAGTTAACCTCTGTTTGGACGATTTCTGGAAATATAAACTCCATGTCTTTGTTAGCATTGTTGTAGACTGGGTTAGAGTCGATATTGGGCTTCGTGATTTTACCGAACGAAAAACTATTCGTCTTAGGTTGGAATTGGTTATTTGAGAATTTGTCGACAGGTGTGGATTTATCACTGTTGCTATCAATATTGGCATTAATGTTCTTATTTGCCAGCTTTTGCCCGTCTTTAGGTACATTGCAATTTAACTTATTACTGTTAGAATTGAAACCTAATTTTCCAACGATTTGCGAGGATGATGAAGATGATTGGTTGTTAGTTGATACTTCCTTAATTATCGATGATTTCGTTTCTTTCGGTAATTCTTCAGACTTATCGTACGAAATGGTTTTGTTTATATCATTAGCACTAAGTAAAGTGTTCGTCTTTTTTATTGGAGTACTTGCATTGATATCAGACTGCGAATTATTACTATCTTGGCTCCTAGGCTTTTTGACCGACAGAGGTCTATGATATGGATTAGAGAATTGTTGAATATTAATGTTTCTATCATTGGAGGTATCCCTCATTTCAATATCGTCTCCTGAACGAGCATTGTCATCCAAAATACTTAATAATGAGTTTGCGGCGTTACTCATAGGTCTTGAAGTTGTTTTTTGAGCAAATGGAGACTTTGTGATAGATGGTGAATTCTTTGTTGGATTTTTTGGTCTAGACGATAAACTTGGGGCCCTTATTCTCGTTCTATAAGGCGATGGTAAGCCTGAGAATTGGTATACCCGCTTTACAGATGGAACGTTTTTAGTATTGAAGTTTTCATTTATAGCATGATAAACTGGCTTATATTCTGGGGTTGAGAAGACATGATCATTTGAGCTAGTATTCTTCAACGTCTTCTGACTATAAGGAGTCACAAATAAATTCGATCCCGACATTTTAAATGCAGATGTGTCAGCTTCCTTGTTACCAAGGTCCTTCGAATTTTCGATGGATTCAAATTGCTTCGATACACCATCTCCTCGGTACACACTATGGTTGGGCGTATTGGACGCCGAATTTGACTTTGTCAATAAACTGACAATGCCTTCGTATTCTACGTCTGTAAGAGGTCTATCACCCTTTTCTTGGAAAAAACTCGATAACATTTGATTAGGTGCTTTGGTCAGGTTAGATGTGGATTTCAATGGCGTTTTAAATATTGTGCTATCTGGTTCTGGAAAGCTGAAAGGTTTGATACTCGATTCGTTTTTTTCGACGTCTACCGGACTTGTATTATCCTTGATTTGGTCATTTTGGATTGTGTTCTCATGTTGGGACCAAAGAGATGCTCCAGTTAGAAACAGTTTCATCTTAGAGAATAAACCATTACTCGGCCTAGCATATGGAGTTGAAGAATCTTTTACTTTCTCTTTGTAGGAGCGGAATACTCTTCTATTGTCCATATTATTCTTATTTCTGTAACTCTATCGTGTGGTTAGCTGATTGTTTTAGTTTTACCTCTCTTCTCGTTGTTTTCAAAAATTATAAAACCACTTTCACGTGATTATATACTTCATTCAGAATGCAAATATTGATAGAAGAGATATGGAGAAAGCCTAAGACATATTTAAATATTCGAATAAACCATTATTACATTGAACGACAAACAAACACAACGCGGAGATTCTAGATATTGTTGGATGGCAGTATACCTGGATCAATAATAATTTTTCACTTCTTAGGTTATACGCGTATTCATAAATCAGAAAACGGATTAAACATTTCGGCATTAATAATACAAAAGATATCGAACATATGGTATAATGGATGATTATATTCCGGATTCAGAAGATGATGACGATATTCTCTTACTGCCGGCGCTAATATCGTACCAGAAGATGACACGGGCGCTACAAAACATTCCGGAAAATGATAGACAGCTTGTTTGCTCAGAATTGAAACATACCAGGTTTTCTAAGTTAGTGCCCGAAGCTACCCTGATGTCGACAAGGGATTTGAATACTTCAATTTTGCCGTCAAGTAGTTTTTCGGCCGATCGAGATAGTGAAATTGTGCGACATGGCAACACAGGTGGTGATAGACCTACACTTATAGAAGACTCAGGGACAGGGGTAACCAATCGTAAGCGATTTAGCAGAGATGAGCTAGAAGAAATACGACATGATTTAGAACGAGATGATATGGAATTAAATTTAGAATCAAACGTTAATCAAACGTCAAGACGCGGTCTTCGTAAGAGAAATTTCGCTAGTACCCATCCGTATATCGCAGATCAGGCACATTGGCTAGGATTAAGTAGCATTGAGTCTTTGAATGAAATGTATCGTGAAACATCGGATTTAGATGTCATAGTCAAGTTATTGAATCAGCTTTACATGAAGAAGAAAACCAAATACTCGTCAGATGAAAAGTATAAAGCAAAAAGCTTTTATGCCTTTCTAGGAAAAAAACCAGACATAGTCAAAGACTTGGTATCATCTTCTCAATTTACGGAGGATTCAATCCAACGCAGTTTCCTGGAGGAGAACAGCATCGGTACGGAGCTTAATGAGATCAATCTTTCAAATGATAGCGATCTGGCAGAGTCCGACTCGAGTATTTTATTCCTTAGTCGTAAAAATCATTCAATAATTGTAGAAGATGATGAAAATGTACCGAATGTAAATGAGCAAATATCACAGACTCATCAATCAAGTACTGATGAAGATTCCGAAGACAGCGACATAATAGTAAGAGTTGGAGGAAAATTTCGAAAGGAGAGGAGCGTATTACGAGGTACATTACCAGAATCCGCTAAAAGGCTCGATCTATATCGTTCAAAAAAATCAAAGAACAATGATAGAAAAAGAATTGATAACGAATATAGAAAAGGACTAGCAATTAAAAAATCTAATAACAGAAATAACAGAAGTACTAGTTTAGAACACGAAAAAATGACGTTTGTTGATGACGATGTTTATTATCAGGAGACATCTGCATTTTACCGTAAGTTTGACCCTTTGAGAAGCGAGTCTGGTCTCATATTGACCAAATCAGATAATCCAGAAACGAATGATAACATTGATATCTTTTCGGACTATTCTAATTACAGCAATACAAGTGCCTATGAAGCGAGTAGCCTGAACATGAATTTTCATGATGATCCGATATCGCTTAATGAAAACAATGAAGCCATGGACTTATTAGAAATCCAAAGAGATAATAGAAATAATGTTGAGAGAACTAGAGAAGCCACACAGAACGAAATATATGGAAATAACATTGGCTTGCATCCGGAGGATATGAATGATGGTTGGGATTCAGCTATAGAAGATAATAGAATTGATCTTCAATTTGCGTATTCAGCTCCATCACGAAACCTGAATATAAGAAGGAATAAAAGAGGTGGTAACACGAAACGTAGGAATACAAATCTGGCTTTGGGACAAAAATGTTGGAAATCTAATGAAGTTTTAGGTGAAGCACATTATAATACGACGAGACCAACTGCTGGAGTACACAAGCGAAAATATAATAGACAAGCGAAAAATTTAAAATCTCGTTCTAATGGATTTGATGAAATTTCTTTCGGTGAACTAACGAAGAAGCGAATTGGAGGTATCACTGATAAGACAAAAATTAGAAAAAAACTTCCAAGAAAAGACCAGGATAAAATATCTATTAATTTAAATTCCAAAAAGTCTCAAAAAGATCTACTAATAACTGATTATTATTTTCTGAGAACTCCAAATACAAGTACTACTGTGTTTGAAGCGGAAAGTACAAACGAGTTTGTTAAATCAAAAGATGCAAACTTTTCTTACAACCAAAGAGGAATTCTTCCTAGTCATCTTCAATATGCTCAGAGTGATCATAAAATTTCCACAATTGAAATATCAAATAACTTCATTTTCGATAAAATTGATATGAATAAAATCCATTCTTTGAAATTGGGACCAAATGTAATAATAAGTAATCGAGACTCATTTGTAATAACTATATTGGGAGAGAAATATACCTTTTTATTAGTTGACAAAGTTACATCAAATGCAAATTGTGAAAAACTTCTTTTTCATTTATTAAAGTTGCTTAATGATATCAAAATATATTCCAATAATCAATTAAAGAATGAACTATATCAGGCTATCAAAGGAATTATAGAATGGTTTCTCATATTACAAGAGGAGCCAAGTGAAAATTCATGGACATACCTTATTCAAATTCTTGATGATCTCTGCAAAATTCGGAAAAAGAACAATGTTCATGATAAGCTTGTATTCTTTCCATATGTGTTGCTATTATTTTATATTTTTATTCAAATTTCACAGCGAGGTATTTTTGATAAAAGAAATATTGAACTGAGATATGTCGATTACGATAGGTATAGCGTAAAGTACTGGACCATTTACTTTCAGTTCATAGATATTGATCGTTCTAATATGAGTGATCATGATGGAATACTACGATTAAGCCATGAATCTGTCCACTTGATGTACTTTCTATTTCAAAATCATGATGAAACATGGTGGCCTGTTATTAATAAAGCATTGAATCGTTTAGTCAGTTCTGGTTTGTCAACAGGTAATATACTCGATATGCTATATTTTTTGGCATCACTTATACCTACAAGTAAATACAATTGGTCATCATTTTACATTATTTACAATGCATATGAATTAGATGATGAATCGACTATTCATAAAAAGTTTATTGAAATAATTTATTCTTTGAATGAAAGATTTCTATGGCCTTTTGAGGAGAAACTTATCACTACAATATATTCAACAGTAACTGCTAGAAAGTTTTCCAATTTCAATGATGAGAGAAATGAACCAGAATTAATAGATATCTTAGCCACGAGAGACAGTATACCAAACTCATCTTTTTTTGAACAATTCATGCATCTTTTATACTGCTATGTGTCAAGTTTACCATTTGGTGGAAATAAAAAAAGGCTTATCAGTAAATTGTTTACCTCAAGCCACTATCATTATCAAAAAGGATCAAGGAGCTTTGCTATGTTCGTCAATCGGTATAATTTCATTTTGCTTTTATCGCAACTTTCTGATGTTGATTTGAGAATTCAATTGGTAGATCTTGTACAGCTGATAAAGTCTTCGAACGATATTAGGTTGTATGATATCACGATTAAGGGACTACAAACATATTCAGAAATCGCAACAAGCAAGAATAACGGTATTCCGTTTGATTCATTTTATATTATGATAGAAAGGATTATAGAGCTATATATGATTTTACCAGGAGTTAAAAAATTATGGAAGCATCTTTTGAAAATTATGGATAGATACATTCTATGTACCATCCATAGTACTTTTACATTCAATAATCATTTCATGTTTTTTGCTTTGGCCAGAAACCTTGAATTTAGTAAATTCACTGATGAAATTTCAGTTGCATTCATGAATTTACTATCGAAGACAATGGCTGGTATCAAGAACGCTGAACAATTCAAAATTTCTGATAAGAATCTTGAATTAATAAATGCTATACAAGAAAAATGCTTTTCATTTTTACACACGCAAATGGGTAGATTTCCATTCCTAAACCATTTACACGAGGAACGTACTACGAAAATAATAGAAGAATCCATAAAAGTTTGGATTCGATGTAACTCTTTTATAAACGGAGTGAATTGGAACGTTTTGGTTCTACAAAAATTTCCGTACATCGGAAATTCCTACCTGCGAGAGAGATTCGTATTATTCTTCTATAACGAATTATTATCGTTTGCAAAAATCTCGAGTCATATCGACAGCATCATTTTAGCATTGTTGAAAAGTTTAGCATTATTCTCTACGTCCCCATATCTTTCTTTAATTCTCAATCTGTTGATGAAATCGAATCATCGTCTTTTTATCTTTAAGACAGAATATTTTCCAGAACAACTAACTTCATTCCAAATGTCGAATTTCAAACTGCTAATAGCTTCCAATATAATCTTTAATATTGCTCATGATGAAAAACTTTCGAAGTCAACCAAGACAATATATTTAGAGGAATTACTAAAATGCCTCAATGAAGAATATAACAAACACTTCTTATCTAATGGTTATGTGGAATATTGCAAAAAGTTGTTGGAGACAGTACAGAAGCATTGTGCAGAGTTTATTCAAGCTACAGACGAATTTAGTTCATTAGCAAGGAAATTAGGAATACAACAACTAGAGTTAAACGAATATAGATGGCTAATTTTGCCATTGAAAGATAAGCTAGTATGCTTAAATAATGAGTTATCATCAGCAATCTATTTCAGAAAGGATGTTAGCGCACCACTCGATAAGTATGTTTCTTCAGAAAGTTTTGATTTGGTTTACCACCTTATCAGCATATACATGAAATCAATTGCCAACAACCAACATGAAAAATGGATTTTTGTATCCCTGTTAATGGAATACCTTTGTTCAAAGTTAAAAATGCATAAAGTTTTGATATCCGACAAAGCGTTTTACAAATTCCTTAGACTGTTGATAGATTTGGGGTATTTGCGAAGAAAGTTTCGAAATAGATTTACTCAGACTTATGAAACTCATCAAATGCAATCATTTATCTCAGCATTTGCAATATTTAGAGATGCGTATTATCTTTACGACGGATATAAAGATAAAATTTTGATGCAGGACACGATAAGTGAATTTATCGATTCTTACAATTCTTATGTTGACAATTCAATCATCGATTTGCACAACTCATTTTCCACTTATGTGCTTTTTGATATCCAGCAACCAGGAACAGAGATGCGTGGCACTAACATAAAAAATAGTACAGAAGACGAACTCAACAACGTTAAAGAGATTTCCGATGTTGGTTATGACCTGTTGATAAGAATCCTTAGAACTCCATCTTCTAGTGAGTTATTCTCGATCTCGTTATCATTGGATATTAGCTTTTGAAAAATGTACCGCAATATTTATACCATCCTGCATTTGCATTTATTATATATTCAACAATTCTGCATTACAATTTAATAATATACAATATAATATACAATCAATGAGCCTATTGTAAATCCCTTTGACTTTTAATTAATCTGATTTCAGATTCTAGTTTATCCCTGCCTTTTTTAACATCTAATAGAGCAACGACTGACTTTAGCAATTCATCGAATTTGGCCATGGTTTTTCTTGTAGGCATCACAGGCTTCCAACTGGTTCCTCCTGCAGTAGGAATGTCTAATTCTTGGAGGATACTGTTAACAGATTTTAATACAGATTGTCTTTGTTGTAAACCTGGCAATCTTTGTGTTGATCTCAATATAACACCAGGTATTAGCTTCTCATTAGCATGATAATGCAATCCATACGCTTCTTCCTCTTTTACCGTTAATCGCTTCATTAATAATTGTTGGATTGCATTTGTTTCTTCTCTCGAATAGTTACCGGAAGGTTGATTCTGCTTTAGGAAACCAGACAAATATTGCTGTAAATGAGTTTGAAAATTACGCTCCTTCGTGAATGACGACGAAGCCGCAATGGGGATAGGGGGAGGAACTGGATCATGATTATTGTTACTTGCCCTTTGTTGTTGTTGAAATTGCCGTTTCTTTTGGTGTTTATCAATTATCATCAAGTTGTTGTACAAATTGGCCAAACCTTGTGACGACTGATACTGTTGAACTGATTGCGTAGTCTGTGGGGAATCAAGTAATGTTAAAAGGTGAGATCTTTCAATGAGCATCTTTTTTGCTGCAAGTTCAAACCTGCGCGCTTCAATAACGAGCGATTCCTCTTCCGCAATTTCAGCAGGTGTTCTTTTAAGGAGACTTTCTAAATATTGCTTTCTCTCAACTTCCTTAGATTTTGAGAAAGATTTTAAGTTTTCAAATAAGGCGGGATTTGAGTTCGCTTGAGATTCTATGATTTTAACACATATTTTATAAAATTGTTCTTTCAAGTCTTCTAATGTGCGGTTTGGGTAATTAAATCTATCATATACAACTGGCCATTTTAACTCGAATAAATTACACAATTCAAATAAATATTTTGTCTCCTCATACGTCCATTCACTACCACCGTTTTCAGTAATCTCGTCCACTGCTTCTTCCTTTTCAGGCTTTTGTTCTTCTGATTCTGGGATCTTTGTATCAACTTGACTTGGATTACTATCTTTCTCATATTTCTCCTCATTGTTTTTGTCTTCTTTGGCTTTCTCTTGTTCTTCCTTTTCTCGTTGTTCTTTTACTTTTTGTTCGTCTCTTTCTTTTTGCTCTTCAATTTGCTTGATTTCTTGTTCCTTTATTTCACGCATATATCTATTAAAAGTCTTTTCATCGGCAAGCTCAGGTATATCCAATTTTGTATTGAATTTTTCAAAAAAATACGGCTTCTTGTTTGTTGATTCTTCTTGTTCTAACAATTCTTTCGATCCTTTCACCCAATGATATAATTCAACTTGATTATTTGACTTCGAAGTAAGCGGTGTAAATGGCATTTTCGTCCACGGAGATGGTTTTAAATTAAGTTTATCCCTAACGCCAGTATTACTTGAAGCAACAGACATATTAACTGGCGGTGTATTTGGACCTAATAAGTTGTACAACTCTCTAGCCATACCAGTTTGACGCGGCATAGAAACCTGATCATTTCCTACTTTTTGTTTCTTCTTAGGGGGTTGGTGTTGATTGTCCCTTTGGACATTCAAAACATCTAAAATATCATTCGCTGACATCCCTCGTTCCGTTCGATTAAATAAACATTGAATATTTAACCTACTCAAATATATCTATAATAATCTGTTTCTGAGAAATATTTCAAAAGTTGCAGGTTACATAGACTTTACAGGTTCAATGTTTTCGTATTATTTGCCTAAGCGACATAATGGTATATACTTTTATCATCATCATCTCTTTTCAAGTACTCTTTTTCAATTAAATCTTCAATTCTTTGCTTGATTAATATGGTCAGGGTTTGGAATCTATTATGTAATTGTTTGATTAATTCACTTATCAAATCATTATGGTTAATCGTACGACGAGACTTCATTATACGTACAATAGCTGCATTAACTTCTATTTTACGGCCCTCCAAAATACTTGCTTGTACTTCTTCCAACTCTTCCTCTTGAACACTTCTTGACAATGTAGTGTCATTGGAAGATGATACCTTTGAAACGCTTGTAGCACTACTAGAAGATGCAGAAACAGTTAAGACTTTAACCTTAGTGGATGGGGACTTGAATTTTTCATTCAATTTGAAGATATCACCATTATTTACCTCCTTAGTCATTGGTATTTTAACTAATAATCGCAGCCTTGGGGCTACGGCTATGGATTGTAATTGTCTCTTTAAATCAGCCTCAGGTATACCAGTAAGTTCCTTAATTTCATCGTATGTTAATTCTCTCATTTCATCAAATGCCAGTACTTCATTCCCATCTATATCAGTTGATTGCGGGGCAAACAAGATCATAATAATACCCGCGTATGTAGACATGCTTATATCATATGTTTTTGTGGGATACGTTATTCTTAAATCCATGGAACCAAATTTAGGACACCAGTACAACGATTTATTATCGTTCCTCTTATTTGTAAACCAAAACTCTTCAAATTCTTTAATAGTAGACCGAAGATGACGGGACCAAATAAATTCAAGTTCACTATTTGCGTCATCCCGAGCAAGCTTTTTATAATCCTTTGTCATCGATTTCGGCCAATCCGAAACATTACATACTTTCAAATCTAATTCTATTAATGACTTTTTATGATTCTGGTTGACGTAAGTTTTCCATTCTTTAGTTAAATCGCGTGACAGTTTTATATCTTTGTCCATTTTAATGACCTTATCCAATGATGTTGTACCCATTTCTTCTCCTAATTTAGATATTATTAATTCTTCTAAGTCAACTCCCAATTTTCCATTATTAGAAGCATTACCTCCTTGTGAAGAACTTTTAAAGTTTAAAAATCTTTTAGCAAAATGATTTGCATAATGCGCTTCAAATGCATCTTTGTCTTTTATAAATCTTAGGAATGCGACAGACTTATTAATCAATTCATCAGTTTGGTCCACATATGAGCCATTCATATCAGTATCGATGTCGTTAGAAATATTCTTTGAGCTTGATCCGGGATTTTTTGTGAGTTGTTTAATTTTACTATCCATATAAATGGATAGCAATTCAGGTGCACTATTGCTTGAAGGTGCATTTGATTTTTTGTTACCACCAGACATTGCCTGTGGGCCATTGATAAATTCTCTCATACCCATTGTGATACAATGTTCCAATATAACATCCCCAGAGAATGATTCTTTAATAATCATAGAAAGCTGATTTTGGTATTCTAATATAGAATTTATCCATGAAGACGCAAACGCTGTAGAATTATTACTGGATTTTTTCAAGGAGGTCTTATCATCCGCTGATGTTAAAGATCCCTTAACAAGCGAAGGCAACATAGATCCCTGTGATATGACTAGGTCCTTCAAACGTGTCTTGAAAAGCTGATAATCTGTGTCAATTCGACTCATCAACCCATAGAGTATTTTCAATTCCAAGAAGTGATGGCTGGCACGGTTGGAGGACGAATTTTGATCAAATATATTTGAAACAACAGGATGAAGCCAATACGATAAACCCTGCTGTTCTATTGGAAGACATAGTATTTTATCGATTTTATCTTTAATCAAGATGTTATTCATTAGATCTATTATTTTTGGATACGTTGAGGACGGTAAGTAAAAGTTGATTCTGTTTTCTTCTTCCTTAATAAAGTGATGAGCGTCATGTAGATATTTTGTACCAAGTAGGTTATTTATAAACTCCTGGGACAAATTATAGAAAAACGTTTCCGAGTTAGCAAGGAACGTCGGCTCGAAGTACCTTTGGTAATAGTTTTCTCCGTATTGCAAATCATTGCCCGAAGTACCGGCTTCAATTAACAATTCAAGCATATTGATAATTTTGGTTATATACATCTTCGTGGTTATCACTTCCCCCTTTCTATTCTTGGTAATTTCCTCAATGACTGTTTCGATCAATTTCGAACCTAGTTCATTATTATCGTGTTTGATGATGTTGTCCTTAAATAGCTGTATTCCCATGTCGTATATAAGCAACTTCTTGTGTTCCTTAACATACACCCTATTGAGATACATCAACACATCGCTTACGAACTTCATCGATTGCAAATGTTCATCCCACTCCAACAACACCCGCCTCATGAAATCTTCATTAATAGAATTGTTCAACGACGATGACGAGTTAAGGATCGCCAATAGATTATGTCTCTTCTGTAACAAATGCTGTTTAATCAACAGCGAAACGTCCTCGTATAGCTTGGCACCGTATTTTCTCAACACCAAAATGTACGCTTTTCTATACAATTGTTCGTATGACAACTTAGACACATTTTTATTCTGAATCTGTGTGATCGCATTGGAAAGCACCGACCATGATACGTCATAGTCGATAGCCGAATCTCCAGTAGAATTCCCAATAGAAGAGCTAACCAAAGACTTCCTAGGTGGTCTAATCTTAGATCTTCTACTTCCTGGAGGTAACATACTTCACGATACTTGTAAGCGGGATTATTTGCTAAATAAACACTATATTGACTGCAACGCTAAATTAAATCAAACAATCCTAGTACTAATGCTTATATTTTCTGATCTAACATGCAAAAATAGACGATATACAGGTTATATCAATATTACACATTAGCAAACTGTATTGCGACAAAAAAATCCCTGTCATTTCTTACAAACTATTCCGCTGTTATTGGCTTACGGAGCAAGCAGCGATAACGGAGCGTTACCGGCGCCTATACCGGATTAGTCATTTTTCCAATAGACAGTTGATGGACAATGGATATATTTAAATAGTTAACGATTCGTTGTATTTAGTTGCAATAGTGATTTAAGTTGAATAATCAATTAATCAAGAACACACATAATGACAGAACCGCAGACATTATACGACAAGGTTTTTGAAGATCATATAGTTCACAAGGATGAATCAGGTTCTTACTTAATATATATAGATAGACACCTTGTGCACGAAGTTACGTCACCACAAGCATTCGAAGGATTAGCCAATGCTGATAGAAAAGTGAGGAGAACAGACTGTACGTTAGCCACAGTTGACCACAATATTCCAACTAGTTCGAGAGCCAATTTTAAGGACATTGACACGTTCATCGAGCAAGACGACTCAAGATTGCAGGTGAAGACGTTAGAGCAAAACGTGAAGGATTTTGATATCACATACTTCGGTATGAGCGATGAGAGACAAGGGATTGTTCATATTGTTGGACCTGAACAAGGATTTACATTGCCGGGTACCACTGTTGTGTGTGGAGACTCACACACATCCACGCACGGTGCATTCGGTTCGTTGGCATTCGGTATTGGTACGTCTGAAGTCGAGCATGTCTTGGCCACACAGACAATTATTCAGACGAAGTCTAAGAATATGAGAATTCAGGTCAACGGTGATTTGGCCGAAGGTATAACATCCAAGGATTTGGTTTTACACGTCATCGGTGTAATTGGTACTGCTGGTGGTACTGGTTGTGTCCTTGAGTTTGCTGGTAAGACTATTGAAGGCTTATCTATGGAAGCCAGAATGTCGATTTGTAACATGGCCATCGAAGCTGGTGCTCGTGCCGGTATGATTAAGCCAGACGACATTACTTTCAATTACATTAAGGGTAGACCATTGGCACCAAAAGACGAACAGTGGGACAAGGCCGTTGCTTACTGGAAAACCTTGCACTCAGACGAAGGTGCTAAGTTTGATTATGACATTCAAATTGATGCTACAGATATAGTTCCAACTATTACTTGGGGTAACTCTCCACAAGATGCCTTGCCTATTACTGCAAAGGTTCCAGATCCATCAACCGTATCAGACCCAATTGTGAAATCTGGTATGGAAAGAGCATTAAAATACCAAGGCTTAACTCCAAATACTCCATTAAAAAATATCAAGATTGACAAAGCATTCATTGGTTCTTGTACCAACGCACGTATCGAAGATTTAAGAGCAGCGGCAAAAGTCGCCAAGGGCCATAAAAAGGCAGATAATGTCAAGTTGGTTTTAGTTGTTCCAGGTTCTGGATTAATTAAAACTCAAGCTGAGAAAGAAGGTTTACATAAAATCTTTGAACAAGCAGGTTTTTCATGGAGAGAAGCTGGCTGTTCAATGTGCTTAGGTATGAACCCCGATATTTTAGATCCAGAAGAAAGATGCGCATCAACTTCCAACAGAAATTTCGAAGGTCGTCAAGGTGCTGCCTCCAGAACTCATTTAATGTCTCCTGCAATGGCAGTTGCCGCGGCTATTAAGGGCCACTTCACTGATATTCGTGAATTTGATTATGATAACACAGATGAGCCATCTGTGTTTATCGGCTCAGATGAAGATCAAGCTTTACAAGATGCTGTTTACGAACACGAAAAGCAACCTCTTAGTGAAACTGCCTCTATTATGAATGAGCAGCTTAATGATGTTCCAAGAGAACCTGAAGCAAAGAAATCAAAGGTTATGAAGTCGACATCTTCAGTTGCTTCCATGGACAAATTTACCGTCCTTACTGGTATCACTGCACCATTGGACAAGGCTAATGTTGACACTGATGCCATTATTCCAAAACAATTTTTAAAGACAATTAAACGTACTGGTTTAAAAAATGGTTTATTCTACGAAGCTAGATTTGTCAAGGACCCAAAGACCGGAAAAGATGTTGAAACCGATTTCCCATTGAATATTGAACCATATCGTACCGCCGAGATCTTATTAGTCACAGGTGATAATTTCGGTTGCGGCTCTTCGAGAGAACATGCTCCATGGGCATTGAAAGATTTTGGTATCAAATGTATGATTGCGCCATCGTTTGGTGATATTTTCTACAACAACTCTTGTAAGAATGGTTTATTACCAATTAGGATACCTCATGACGTTATCAAGACAAAATTGTATCCTTTAGCGACTGCTGGAAAGAAATTAACAGTCGATTTACCAAACCAACAAATCAGAAACGGTGAGACTGGAGAAGTTTTAGTTGAAAACTTTGATATTGAAAAATTCAGAAAGCATTGTTTAGTGAATGGATTCGATGATATCGGTTTAACTTTACAAAAGGAAGAATTCATTAGTAAATACGAAGCTATTAGAAGAGATAAATTCTCTTTCTTAGAAGGTGGCTCAAAATTAATCCAACCAATTAAAGGAGCAAAGAAATCCGTTTACGGTCTTGAAGCACAAGAGTGGTAAGATCATGTCTGTATCATGTTGTATTCCTTAATTTATAGTAATAAATGACATTGTGAAATATTTCCGATCACGTGTAGTATATTTACCTTCAGATGTTCTCTCATCGATCTCTTAGATTTATCATTGATCTACATGAATTAAAGATCTCCACTCAAACGAAACAGAATAAGTGGCAATATTGTTATATTCTCTGAAAAATATAGCTAGACAATGGAATCTGGTCCTGTTTCAAGTCTAAGACCGTCTAATGATAATATCACTGATTTTGAACTATGGATACGAATGGCTACGGATAATAAGATAAATGCCAAAAACTCGTGGAACTTTGCATTGATTGACTTTTTTCACGATTTATCACTATTAAGAGACGGGAAAAGCATCGATTTTCAAAAAGCATCTGCAACTCTAGATGGTTGCGTAAAAATATACTCTTCAAGGGTGGATTCAGCTGCTACTGAAACTGGTAAACTTTTAAGCGGGTTGGCCGCATCCAAATATCATAAGCCTAATATCGATGATAATGAAAATGAAAATGAGGAAAAAGATAATGATAGGAATACAGATGACGTTAACTTCAAACAAAGGAGGAAGAATAATGTGGTTGAAAGTACGCTAGTCAAGTCTTTTGAACAAATACGAGCTAGAAAAATGGACTTCGAGTTTGTAGTCGATCCAGTGTTTAAAAAAGCGTTATCAGATTTTGATGAAGGAGGATCTGAAACTTTATTATTGAACATGCTATCTATTGATTCAACAGGAAGGATATTGTTCGACACGACTAGTGAATTAAAAACATCAGCGATTGACAACAATGACGAAAAATTAGTAGAAAAGGAACTGGAAGTTGATGCTACCGATTGGAAAACTATAGAGACGGAAGTTGATTTAAACAACCTTGAGACTTTATTTTTTAATAATCTAGACGAATTAAGCAACTTTCGAGTGTGTGCATCAATGGATAAGCTTCAAGAAATTGTCGCTCAAGGTTTCGATAATTCTAATATCCTTGAACAAATAGAGAAACAAAAGCCTGAAGGTGAAAGTTTTCAACATGATGATTTTGATAATAATACAGGGTCTGTGTTTTTTGATGATGACTATTATGATATTGACAACGATACGGGAGCTGGGATGGGTGACAATTCTATGAATGTAACCCTTCAAAAATTATTCGATGAAACATTTCAAAGAGGACATAGGGTCAGCGATGGGATAGAGGAGATTAGTGATATTCCAGATTATGACCTATTAGCATATTTTGATCAAGCATTAAGAAAAAATTGGACAAAGGGGCATGAGCATTGGAAGGTAAAAAACCTATTGCAAAAAAAGAACAAAAACGGGGAAATAACAAGTCAAAGAAAAGAAGTAGCCATAAGAAAGAAAGATGTTGTATCAATAAATTTTTTAAGTGCCGAAGAGATTGATGAGGATGAGCTATTTTCTGAATCAGTGGCTAGAATTATAGTACCTAAGCATCAATGGATAACTCAGGATAAGCACCGCTTACCTGATGATATACATTTCACAACCAAAAGATTAATCCATTTATTTATGAAACCGTTAACCATATTGAAAACATTCAATAAGCGAAAAATTGTACCATACGAAAACAGAAAGAATAACAATGAAAACGTTTTTGCAGATGAAGAATACTGGTCAGAAAAATATAAAGAAAATGAAGAAATGGAGCGATCGAGAAGAATGAATGATATTTTACGTGAAGATTTACAAGAATTACACAAGTCATACGATCAATCATTTTTTCAAGATACTTTAGGGAATTTCCAGGACGATAACGATTATATTGATCCCATGGACGGAGGTGATTTGAATGAATTATTTAACGGATATGGATCACAATTAGTTACGAGTCAGAGTCACTTCAAACCTATTTATATCAACTTTTCAAAAGTTGCGAAAAGAGTTGATGTTAAGTTATTAAAAGATAATTTATGGGAAATTTTAAAATACGATTCAATTTTCAACAATGATGGATTGAACAACGAAAAAGTAGAAAAATTCGAGAAATATTTGGAAAACCAGGTACATTCACAGACTGAAGGAGAGGCTGAAGTAAAGGAGTCCGCAAAATTTAGCGAGGTTTTGAGTAATCTCACTTGCAAATACACGAAAGAAGAAAAAGATGATCTTTCTACTAGTTTCTGCTTTATTTGTTTACTACACTTGGCAAATGAAAATGGCTTTTCAATAGAAAATAATAATGATAATTCAGATTTAATAATCAGAAACGACAATTGACGAGAATCAATGACACGCATATATAGTGGCCCGTAATTGGGAAATAATATAATAATCTCTATAAAATTATTAATGCTATTTTTAATAGACAGAAATAGAAACGATATAATACACTAAGAATTGAATACGGGATAAATTTGAATAATAATTCAATCTGCTCTATCGGCCATAACTTGTTTAACAGGTTCAGTGTCGTTAATATACAACTTGTGCTCCTGAATATACCTAATAACTGAGTTGGGTAAGAGATATTGAACCGACATACCTCGTCTTATAAATAACCTGATTTTAGTGGAAGAAATATCGTTGTAAATTAATTGCTTAATAACCAAAAAGTTTCTCCTATGTTCGTACATTATATCATGGCTCAACAAGAAACTTCTGACATCAGCACCAGCCCGTTCCACAATAAGACAACCATATTTACCCAATATATGATGTAAATCTTGATCTGCCCATACATCTGGTTCACCCATAGATTCGATTAAATCACCACCAGCTAACAACATAATCTTGACGCCCCGCTTCTCGCCGGACTGAGTCATAATGCCCTCCCGCTTAATGTTGATCTCTTCGTTGAAATGGTCCAACACCAACGCAGTTCTGGTATATCTAGGCTGCAACGACTCCCAGGCATCAACCATCAACCACGATGAAGTGCGCTCGCATGCCAATTCACACATACGCACCCTATCGTGTGCAGGTGCCAATCCCTGTTTCTTATAGTTCGAGCTGACAGGACTGTAGTAGCCCCCAACAACTTCGAACCGGGTCTGTTCAGAGATGGCATCTAAGGCCATCTCGAACATCCTCAAGTGTAAATATGTAATGGGCGAAAACGACCCACATGCAACTATGACTAATGGATATTTGGTATCATCGCTCAACGTAGTGCCCAATCTATGCGTCGGAAACAGGTACTTGTCCAACGACTTTGCTTGTCTCTGGATCCCCTGCGGAACCTCCTCCAAGTCTGCTATCTGCGAGCTATGCACCTTCACCGATGGTGGTAACACCTCTTCTGGCACATTCGCATCGTCATCCGACGACGAATTCACCAAGTCGGTGTGTCTTCTAGGAATCTTCGAGTGGTATTGCCTATCTCTCGCCTCCTCATGAACCATGTGTGTTCTCGCACTCCCCCTAGATGGGTGCGGCGATGGTGCATCCATAGCGTTACCCAAGTCTGCCAATACTAGCGGCTCTATTGGTATATTTTTAGGTATTTTGCTAGATGGAGCCGGTGGTTCGATGTCTCTATTCAATGATGGAGGTGTGAAGTTAGGGTCGTTTGTAGGATCCATCTTTAACAAATGTTCGTAATTATTGCTTCTTGTGCTGCGTTGAGAACTCTCCAAGTCTCATATACTCATGTATCTTCTAAACGCAGATAACAATTGTTAAACAATTTACCGATTCAACAAACGTTTAAAACTCTTTTTGTGTGATATCTGGAGTTTAGGTTGGCCCCAAATCACCAAAATGAGATTCGAAAAAAGAAAATGGCGTCACAGACAGGATTCGAACCTGCGCAGGTAAAACCCAACGCCTAAACTGCTGATAGCAGGGCGTCGCCTTAACCACTCGGCCACTGTAACTTATTTTTAGCATTTATAAAAATTATATGATATATATACCGTTTGGGTGCTCTCGGTTTTGTGTTCCTTAGTCCGATGAGCCTGGTGGGCTTTTGTCTCCCGTTTGAGCACGATACCGTTTGGTCACTCAAAAGCCATATAACTACCAGCAATCTACACAACATGACCAAAGTAGGTGCCACCAAAACGTTCATGGCCAAGTCTTCCAAGTGCGCGCAAGAGGGACTGATGTACGGTCAATGCATTTTGAAATCGTACAACACCATGGCGAAAGACTCGTGTGCAGCTGAGTTCAATCAGTTCAAAAAGTGCATATCGAAGCAGATGAACGGCAGGAAATGGTGAAGGTGATACGAGGGACACATGCTATAGGCGGTACCCATCGAGACGCTGAAGCAGATACACCGTGAAGCACACTAGATGGCGAAGGAGTACGAATAGAAAGGTCGGATTACATAAGCGGCAACTGTTCCTCGGCTGAACCTTTCGTGGGGAATACACAATTTCACATTAAAGCACAGGCAAATTGAACCGTTTGGACGAGTAGTTAGTTTCTTGCCAGAGGTGAGTTACGTATAGGTCATTGATACGATATAGTTTAAAAATTGATAGTGCGAAATATACGCTAGTCATATAGATTTTTATTTGTGAGTTAGCAATAGCAGTATGGTCAGCATATCCAAGCTTACCGGGTATAACAGGAATGTCATTCGAAACCTATTGTTGATATTACAGGAATTTGTAATCACGTACAAGGACAACAAGGTGAAGATCAACTATCAGTCGAGACCGGTGGTGTTGTTTTTGGGTACGTTGGTGTCGACGGCCGGGTTGGGGGTTTTATTCACGTTGAGGAGCTTGTTGCACCAGTACAACGATTACCGGTTGGATCGAGTACAGAAGCGTCCATTTTTGATCAGGCAGTCATCGACGATCTTGAAAAACGGCAGTAGAGAAATATTCATACCAAAGGGGAAGAATTCGACCACGAGGATCATCGTCCCCAAGCCAAACCAGGATCAGTATGCGGCCGACAAGTATTTGTACAAGAACTTTGTTATTGATCAGAACCTAAAGACGCAGAACAATTTGTTCAACTCGAAGTTCTTGAACCAGTTGACTATTATGTGGAGGATTTTGATTCCGAAGTTTTATTCGAAGAATACGTCGTTATTATTGTCGCAGTGCTTCTTTTTGATCTTGAGAACTTGGTTATCGTTGTTGGTGGCCAAGCTCGACGGTCAGATTGTGAAGAACTTGATCGGTGGTAACGGAAAGAAGTTTGCTCGTGATTTGATTTACTGGTTATTGATTGCGTTCCCGGCGTCTTACACGAATGCCGCTATCAAATACTTGACTAACAGATTGGCATTGAGTTTCAGAACCAATTTGATTAGATACGTCCATGATTTGTACCTCGACAAGATGATGGCGTATTATAAGGTATCATTGAACGATTCTAGAATTCAAAACATTGACCAATACATCACGAACGACATTACAAAGTTTTGTGATTCGATCTGTGGGTTGTTCTCGAGTATGGGTAAACCAATGATCGATTTGATTTTTTTCGCAGTTTACTTGAGAGATACTTTGGGAACAGGTGCGTTGGTTGGTATTTTCGCAAATTACTTCTTGACAGCATGGTTTTTGAAGAAAAATACTCCTTCTTTCGGAAACTTGACTTCAAAGAGAACGCATCTTGAAGGTCAATACTATAACCAACACTTGAATTTGATTACGAATAGTGAAGAAATCGCGTTCTACAAAGGTTCGGTCATTGAGAAAACCAAGCTTAATAATACTTACAACGAGTTATCAGACCACATGCGTAAAGAAATTAGTACGACTTTTGGATATTCAATTATGGAAGATTATATCTTGAAGTATACATGGTCTGCTTTGGGTTATGTGTTTGCAGGATTACCAGTTTTCTTGGACGATTTTTGGAAGACTATACAACAATTAAGAAACGATGGCCAAGTCGAAGAAGACAAATCCGCAGCAATCAATGAGAAACAAAATATGAGACAATTTATTACTAATAAAAGATTGATGTTGTCATTAGCCGATGCTGGGTCGAGGTTGATGTACTCTATAAAAGATATATCGGAATTGACTGGATATACTGACAGAGTATTCACGTTATTGACAGACTTACACGAGGTCCATTCACCTAGGTTTGATTATGGCTCTAAACTTGGTATCAAAGATATCAGAGGTACTATTCAATCTAACTATTACGATGGTATTAGATTCGAAAATATTCCTGTGATCATTCCTTCTGCCGAAGGATCAGAAGATAACAGATTGATCAACAAATTAAATTTCCTGATTTCGCAAAATAAGAATTTGTTGATCTTAGGATCTAATGGATGTGGTAAGACATCAATCGCCAGAATCATGGCAGGCTTGTGGCCGTTGTATTTTGGGCTATTAAGTAAGCCTGACGATGACGATGTATTTTACTTACCACAGAAGACTTATTTCAACAACGGGAACTTGAGAGATCAAATCATCTATCCCCACAGCTACGATGACATGCTAGAATTAGGCTACAATGACGATCACTTGTACCACATTTTAAGAGAAGTCAAGTTGGAATATTTATTGTCCAGAGAAGGTAACTTCAACGTCAAAAAGGACTGGAAGGATGTGTTCAGTGGTGGCGAAAAGCAGAGAATAAGTATTGCCAGAGTTTTATTTAAGAACCCGAAGTTCGTAATATTAGACGAATCCACGAATGCGGTTTCCACCGACGTGGAAGATTATTTATTCGAATTATTGCAAAAGAAAAAAATCACTTTTATCACTTTAAGTCACAGACCATTGTTGATGAAGTACCATGACTTTATCTTGGAAATCAAGAACTCCACGAGTCAAGATGAAAACGACAAAAACGGGGTTGACTGGGAGTTCCATGATTTGACATCAGAGGAGAATTTGAAGAGTCTTGATAATGAAATTGATGACATCAAGCACAAGTTATCCCAAGTCGAAAAATGGGAATCACGAAAACAAGATATTGAAATGTATTTAGACGGGAAGTATGAAGGTATCGAAGAATCTACCATAGAATTGACGAAAAGCCAAATCACAAGTCTCTAGTGAACTATTCTCTTATTATTTATCTCTCTATAAGCTATTTTTATATGTACTTATGAATTCACGATTATAAACTATTGGTATTGTATTGTATATAAAAACGTTCCTTGCTCAATTAGCTTAGGTGGCCAATTTACGCGTAAAAGATGAGTATGAAATTTTTTAATATGTGGTGGTAATTGTAAGTGAACTTCTTTCTAACATAGAATAGATCGATAAATCATGTCTGAACCTATTAGAAGTAAGCACGGAGACATCTCCAAAGCTCCAACACCACAGAATACACCAGCATCACTTACAAATTCGTATTTAAAATCACAACCACCAACCGTATCAACTATCAATGAGGAGGAAAGTGGAAACGGTATCAGTAAACAATTAGCCAACAACCCAGCATTGTTATCGATGATTCAAGGTAAGTTGGGAACTTTGGTTGGCCAACAAAGTGGGTACATTGACTCGTTACCAAAGTCGGTCAAGAAGCGTGTTTTTGGATTGAAGTCGATCCAACAACAACAGATGAAGACGGAGGCCGAGTTTCAAAAGGAATTATTAATCTTGGAAAAGAGTTTTTTCAAGAAGTACGAGCCATTATACGAGAGAAGAAAGAAGATCATTAACGGGGACGAGGAACCAACAGCAGAGGAGGTTGAAGAGGGGGAGGCGTTAGACGAAGACGAGGACGACGAAGAAAAGGAAATGCCAGAAGAGGTCGAGGACCAGGGCGAAAAGGGTATTCCAGGTTTCTGGTTGACTGCGTTAGAGAACTTGCAGACCGTTTCTGAAACCATAACCGATAGGGACAGCGAAGTATTGAAGTACTTGCACGACATTAGAATGGAATATTTATCAACGCCCGGCTTCGAGTTGATTTTCGAATTCAGGGAAAACCCATACTTCTCCAACAACATTGTAACCAAGACCTACCACTACCAAGCTGAATTAGGATACTCGGGAGATTTTGTTTACGATCACGCCGATGGAAGCGAAATTAACTGGAAGTCCAAGGAAAACAATGTCACCATCAACATCGAAAGAAGAAAGCAAAGAAACAAGACAACCAAGCAAACCAGAACCATCGAAAAGTTGACTCCTAGTGAATCATTCTTCAACTTCTTTGACCCACCAAAACCACCAAAGGCCGGCGAATCCGAAGACCAGGTGGCCAAGGACGAAGACGAAAGCGAAGAAGAACAAGAAGAGGACGAAGACTTGGAAGCCAGATTAGAATTGGACTACCAGTTAGGTGAAGAAATAAAGGACCGTTTGATTCCAAGAGCGATTGACTGGTTCACCGGCGATGCCGCAGGCTTTGGCTTCCCAGAAGACTTTGACCAAGATGACGAATTGGACAGCGAAAGCGAAGGCGACAGCGACGAAGATGACGATGACGAACCTCCTAAGGAAAATCCCCCTGAATGCAAACAACAATAAGTAGTCTATTAGTTTAATTTACGTTAATTTTTTTTGTATGCTCGTCGTAGAACAAGACCTGAACGAGGGCTGGTCCAATGGTTAGGATCAGATGGGATAGCCCACCTAGCGCCAATACGGAATTCGATACAAAGCGTCCTATTGCTTATAGAAATTTATTTTATGGGAGGACCCGTGGTGGTCTATGCTAAACCAAAACATTGCTCCATGCACTCACCGTCTGAACCTCTCATTGGTTCACAGTGTCAGTACGCCCATTTCTACTTACCTACAGACTAACCCCAAAATCTTGTAGAACTCTACCAACCCACCACTCTCGATCGCATACATCATAGCCCTATAACCACAAGTACCAAATCTCTTTTGGTCCTCATCGCTCACGCTTTTTCTACGTCTTCCGTAGACCAGAATATCGTGGTCTCCTTGGGTGCATATACCTACATAAGACTGCAATACGTTCCATGCACATCCCATACGCCTGAACGCCGGCACATTGCAGTAGAATAGGGTTCCTGAAGTGCATCGTTCATATGCAAATCTTTCGGATTTCCGGTCCCATGTGATATACGGTGGGTGCAGTGTTATTATTGCACCCAAGCTTCCAGGCGACCCTCTCGTTATTGGCAAGTATTGCATAGCGAATTGCATAGCAAGCAAGGATGCCAAACAGAACCTCCAATAATTAACTTTAAAGTAGCGGGTCGGGGTTGACCTGCGACATACAGACGGAACAAGGCTTGGTTTGGAGAGATCATTAAAATACGTAGGAACAACATGAGCGAGAAGGATACCACATTTCGGAAGGAGGATTTTATTTTTCGAGACATGAATTCCATTCCTTGCAATATATAAATAGTTTGCAAAATCCTGTGGAACCGATATTTAATGAGGATTTTTTTCAATTCCTTGGCCCATTAATATATTAATTTAATAGTTTATAGAAAAATAGCATTGAGATGTCAGAAATAGTTGATAAAGTTACCCCTACCAAGAAGTTCGAATCCAAGTCGATTAGCCATGCGCGTTCGTATCCTTTGGTGACGAAGAGTGAAGAAATTTTATTTTCGTTTGGGTTGGTTAACTTCTTGTACCAGTATTTGATTGCGGCCATTAATTTTGCCAACGTCGAATTGTCGTCTGTTGGTGTCATTTACGACAGCTTGACTTTCGTTGATGAGAAGTTCGATGCACTTGTGTTATCGTCTGTTGACGGCGTGTTACAACGCATGCCATCAGCTGATAGTGTGAATCCTCTAATTTACGCAAGGGGCGGATACAACTACGTGAATGCCAGCATTTTGAGACCAGCCAACAACATCATCTACAATACCGGCGACAAGGTGTTGCCAGCTACTGTCAGCGAAAACAAGGCGGTGTTCAAGTTGGAGGAGTTGGGCGAATCGTCGGAGGTGTCGAAATTTTTCAAGATTGCGAACGAGTTTGTTTCCAGAGCCAAGAGCTTTGTTTCAAGCAAGTCGAACGACGTGTCGAGCAACTTGATTTACACCTACAACGACGAGTTGGACACTATGAAAGATGAGGCTTCCATTTATAAAAGGAAACTCGTTGCGGGATACAACACCGGTTACAGATTTGTCAGCGATTTCAACAACCAGACCCAAGAGTACGTTGCTGAAGTTGCGACTAGCACCAGAAGCAAGGCCGACTCGCTCATATCTGAGGCCAAGCAAGGTATTTCTGCAATTAATGGCAAGGCAACTGAAGTCCGCAATGACGGTGCCGAGTTATTAAACGGTTCGTCTGGCTCCGGTAAAGCACCAGCTGTCAGCGCGTCGGCTTAAGATTGGCGAGTGTATTCCGTTTATTATTATTTATTTATTATCTATTTATTACGGTGATGACAAGATTGTCGTTTATTTCTACTTAATTATTACTACATTTATAGTTTTAACAATTTTGTATGTGCTGGATAACTAAACATATACCTTTTTAATCAACATGTTATTGCGAAGCGGCGTTTGTTGTAAACTATGGACGTTAGATTCAGTAGCTGCAAAATTTCCTCCCAACTA
Organism: Debaryomyces psychrophilus; assembly: GCA_900186205.1. Lineage (NCBI taxonomy): Eukaryota > Fungi > Ascomycota > Pichiomycetes > Serinales > Debaryomycetaceae > Debaryomyces > Debaryomyces psychrophilus. The sequence goes on along the minus strand of FYBW01000019.1, from coordinate 161,277 downwards.
TCACATGCTGCTAATCGGATTTACCATGACATTTTGATAGCTAGGAGTTTCACATGCTATTAAGAATTTTTTTTTCATAGTACTTCTGCATACTTCATTGATGTTAGTTGACAATAAGAACAACTGTAGTGTAAGTAGGCCCTAGGTCCGCCTCAAAGGCCTTTGATATGATAAGTAGCCCGGAATGCATAGTACATAATATATCCACTTACTGTGTAAGTACCATATAATGACTCTAATAATATCTTTAGAGTAGTATCCTGTTAAACCAGGCATAGCCATTAGATAATAAGGCATTTAACATAAGTGGCCTAATTGCGCTACTCTTGATCGTATCAGCCCATACGCAACAGAATACGGGATATAACATCCAATTCGGCTAGGATGATCCCCAGCAACAATACACTGCTTTCTACTCGAATTCTATATTTTTAGGTTAATATTCCACAACGCATGAACCTTTCTGGTCAAGTTTTACCTAAATAAGTTCGTCTGTTCTAGGGAACAATCAAGGCACAAGTAGATACATGCAGCTGTTATACGCATTTTGTATTACAGGATGTTTTGCAGACACGAGTTAAGATTAGCTTCTAATTTCTACGGGCTTCATTCTGAAAACTTAGTTAATGGGTTTTTTTGGCAAATAAGATAGCAAACGACAACGCTATATGTAATTTGGGTGACTTAAAGCAAGGTTTATTGGCAATAATACGGCAGATAGACGTGCGTCACTTGTCGGCAGCTAGCTAGCCAGAATTTCCTTGTTAACTAGGAGAATATAATCTAGACAGGTGTAGGGCTTCTCGCTACTGTAATTTATGTGATTGAAGAGCTGTCTGATACTACTTGCTAGACCGTACAATTAGAGGTTGGTGAATGCTTACAGCAATTTTTCTTACAGGTTGCATTTACTGAGAAACTCTTAATTTTATAGGAGGTTATGGATTTACGAACTTCTTTAGATAATCAATACCCCCTACACACTGGGGTACTGTCAACTGGTCGGCGCCAATATGCTTGTGAACTTCGATCGCAACATCAACAGTTCTGGCGTATACGTCATGCTCCAAAATTAAGCCCTGGTTTCCGTTGGCTACCTTAAATTTTGCAATATCGTCGTAAATTTCAAACTCGTGTTTATTGGCGAGGTCGTCTTCGCTGATCAACTTCCAGTCGAAGGTGTCGAAGTCCCAGACCACATTTTGCATTCCGAATTGCCGGACAATAGATCTGACTCTGTTGTCAAGGCCTCCGTACGGGGGCCTAAACCATTTAGGCAAGTGGCCGCACGTAGCGTTCATGGCCCATATGGACCATTGGACCTGAGCAATAATCTGTTCATTTGATAAACTTGGCAAGAACTTATGTGACCACGTATGAGAACCCATAATGTGTCCCATATCCAGTGTTTTTCGATAAACATCGGGAAAGCGTACGATATTTACACCCAACGTGAAGAAGGTTGACTTAGAATGCAAGTTATCAAGCAATTTTAATGTCATCATGGATGGACCATCGTCGAAAGTTTGGGACAATTTTGGGCAGGTATAGACATCGTCGGCGGAAACACAATTGTAACAATCAAACGAGCATGTTTCGTGGTCATTAATTACGGGTCCACAATACCCGTTTTCGTGTCGAGGAATGCCATCAGGAATGGAATTGAAGTCTATGAAATCCAAGTGAATGTATGGTGGATCCATCTCCGGCCATTCTGTAAGACCTGTGAAGTCTGCTAACCATGTTGGAAAGGGTAATCGATCATTCAACGCATTTTGTTGGACTTGTGATTTTTCTACCTTGTTTTCAAGGCTGTCGAGATTGGTAGATATAGTCTGCCCTATAAGAGCAAATACGCATACTAAATACTTCATTGTATAAGGAATAAAAAGAGTTGATGAACAACAGCAATACAATATATTAGTTGAATTTGTACTTAATAGCTGCAAATCACAAAATGGTCGCAACTAAAACTTTATCCACAAATAACTCCTCGAAACACAATCACCTCACATGGAACACGGCACTGTTTCACTTACGGTATATTGAAAACTAATGTATAACATATATTGTAGATCAACGTCGATCCCGTCATAACTAAATACTCTCTCTTCAGTGGATTTCCGAAGGACATTGAACAGTTATATTGATCGAAATCCTAGATGGAAGATTGAATTCGGCAGACACCGAATCGGAACGACGCAAGATTGTGCAGATTGAACACGTCTAGAATACTATATACTTCTTTTTTTCTATAGGTGTCAAAATTCGTTACAGTTGAAGCATTGGTAGATCGTAGTTAAATAAAACATCCCTGAAGAGGCACGTAATATGCTGTCTGGCGTCGGGGAGGCAAGAGAATTACTTCAATTCATTAAGCTTTTGTCTCAAGATTTCATTCTCTTGTCGTAACCTGTTGTTTTCGCTCCCGAAGTGGTTGCTGTCAAGAAACGGGCCCGCAGGTGGTGCTTCATTCGACGATCTTCTCCGGTTCTTTACACGATCCACCGACTCAAGGGATGACGTGCGGGAAATCACAGACAGTCGATTGTCGAACGACGGCGATCTGAGTTGCGCCAGCATTATGCCTGTTTTCCATTGGTTAAGCTCTTGCTTCAATGTGTTTATTTCCTTCATCAACTTCACCACGATGCCATCCTGCTCTTTCTCCATAAGGTCAATTATCTGTTCATTGCTCAATTTGCGCAAATTCGTGGAACCTTCGTTCTGTCCACCTGTGGCCCTTTCGTAGCTGGCTTCGTCCCCTACCGTAGATCCATGTTGACTATTATTTGGTGATCTGTTATTCCGTACATTCGACAATGAACTCGCAAACCCATTATTATTTATACTGGATGATCTTCCGATCCTAATATCGTTATTTATGGTTGAAACCTTAAACATATTCGGACTCCCGTGAGTACTCTTCGGGGTTATTGTATTTGAATCTTCATTGTCGGCAGCCAAAGACGCAACGTTTGTTTTGGGTGATACCATTGCTTTTATCTAATCGTCAATATTCCGCTTTATTAATATAAATATTACTATAACTTAAGAAAAGAATAAAATAAAATAAAATATAATTTAATATTGATTAAAAAAAGTACTTTTGTTACATAGGTGGGGACCAACCACAAACAATTAAATCTTCATTACCTCAGCCCAAATTACTTAACTCCACAATACTGAGACTACTCTATAGGATTCTAGAATCCATAATTAGGGGGAGTAGTTACGACGACTAATTGAATTCAAGAACCATATGATCATATAATTGTGGCTACGTAGTTGCGTAATCTGGGTCCGTGCCGGTGCCTATCTACGTAGTGGAACTCGGATCAGCATATAATCTGGGTTGTTTTAGCGTGAAATAATGCCAACGTGTCATGGCATATGTCACTTTATTAACTAATCATCTCTGCATCCCGCTGATCTCGGGCATTTATATAATAAAATAGCTAGATATTGTGCTTGTAGGAGTATCGATGCTGCTGCGGCATGCCTGGCAATAATATCAAACAAAGAGGCACAATTTTCTTAGTCACGAATTGGATTTGACGATCCGAAAACACCGCAAGAATAGACTCCGGCACGGAGTTTCGAGCAGATTACAAGGGTGGAGAGATCTATGGCAAATATGTAGATAATAGTATAATAGGAGGTTTTATTGTCGCGTGGTTGAGAATTACATAATGTTATTTGCAACTTTTCACCAAAGTAGAATAATAAGCAAAAGAACATGACCAGATATCGTATTATATGCTGACGATTTGTTCGTTGGTGTTAGATGCAAACACTGACGATTGGTCGGATTGAAAATGAAGATAAGATGAATGAACTGGGGAATTGGGCGAAGCTTGGTAGTTGATGCGGTGCCGTAGTAACTTGGAGCAATATGTTGTTCGAAGTAGGCATGCTTGCTAGTTTTGGGTCTTCTGTTGCGTATCTAGAGACTTTTCTTTTGCTTTTTATTCTACTTTAGTGAAATATTCTTGCGCAGGCTGTGATGATTGAGAACAACAGAACTGGTACACATAAAGGAATTCCACAACTGGTGAACGCAATACAAGACGGAATGCATTGGCTGCTCACCGCAATATTCATACATCGCGTATTAGCATTATATATTCAGGGAAATAAGCTACTTGTAACTACTTTCTTGGTTTTTTCTTCACCAAGCCATTAACGATGTTGACTTTTGGAGAAACAGTTTGATGGGCTGATTCGGGTTCTGATGCAGTGTTTTCTGGCTTTCTCTTGACCGAGGCAGATATATCGTTTACTGGCTTTCCTTTAATTGATTTTGATAAATCGTTCACAGGCTCGCTTCTGGCCATACCTGATTTTCTCTTCACGGCCAGACTCAAATCATTGACTCTGGGCAATGTATCTATGGTCTTTGTACTAGGTATATCATCACTTATGCCTTCAAGTGGAACATAGTAATTGGTTGCAGAGAATTCTTTCATTAAATCTGGAACCTTGACAGATACCAATCCTTTTACATCGCCTGCCTCACTAAAGTCTTCATTTTTCATGACATTCAATATCTTCTTGTATTGTCCTAAAGTCAAGACACATATATCACTAGTAGTTTCTATTGAACTGATATTGACTTCGTCTCTTTCACAACCAATAATACCAACGACGTTACCCAAACGAAATTCTTGTCTGAATCCCAATTCCTGCCAAAACTGCATCAAACTTGTAGATTTATGTCTATTCTCTACTATCAAATGCTCCAAGAAGCGTCCTTTGGGATCGTCTGGGAACAATGGGATTTGGTTAATTGCTAAATTCTCGTCATCCTTATCGAATATGCTCCCGATAGACCAATTGACGTTATTATTTGAGACAGGTAACTTTTTAGATATCGAAACGTTGTCGGAACCAGGGATACGTAATCGGCAATTCCAATTACCATCCTTTACGTATTTTTGAAGTGTTTCATTAATTAGCTTTATCCACCAGTTTAGCAAATCGTCGCCCCCAATTACATGTTTTCCTTTGTTTTTCGACGAATTGTGGAAGAGATATTGCTCCGATGCTCTGGTAAATAATGATAGATATGTTTGAATACGGTCTGGCGGCACAATTGTTTTCAAGTCGGTTCTTGTTGCTGGAATTACCACGTCGTTGTAGTGCGGGATTGATCTATAGTAAGCCGTGCCTTCTTTCAACTTATCAATTATCCGATTCAAAGAAGCAATTGTAGGGTTATTTCCAGGACTAGTAACTGTATCTTTCGATTTCAATTTGACGTCACGGAAGTAGTTCCTCAGATCGTATTCGATTAAGTATTGCACGATAGTATTTATCAATTGGCCTATCTTATACTTTTGAAGAGATAAACCCGTTGTGTCTGCTTTGGAAATGAAAATATGATGCTTCACATGGTCCTCAAATATCGTCAAATAGACATAAATTTCAATACCCATGAAGATGAGATCATCATCATTTATTAAACTTATAAAATGCTTGATCTTTATGGTCAATGTAGGCCTATCGACATTTTTTTTATGGTAAATCAACAAATGCTTACATTGACTTGGCTGTGATTGAATGTGAAAGAGTTTATATCTACCTTTAGGTAAATTGAATGACAATAATTCAAGAAGGTTCTTCATGTCGACTATTTAAATTCTTGATTTCGCTGGACGCATTATTTATATTCGCACCAGCGTTATTAAATAGATTACTATGTGGATATGGTCTATAAATTATTCTGGGGAATGCTCCGCAATCATATTTGGCATACCATAGCATTCATAACCCAATGATTTAGCTACATAACATAAACCCTCAGTCTCAATACCATCGTAGCCCTCTAAGCGGTCCCAGGTGGTACCAATGATATAATTTGGTGGGAATACAACACCTTGTTTGTAGATTATTGACTTCAGGAAAAGAATGGCACCACCGACCGAGTCTAACTTCATGAAATAAGCTTGTTTCTTGGTTGGGTGACTTGTTGGCTGATCCTTATATTTCTTTATGAATTTGTCAAAGTGCATCATTTTGTCGTCGACGTCTCTTGGAACATAGTCCCAGTTCGCCCAATCGTTCAGATCTAACTTCTTGAATTGTTCTGGTGTTGGAATGGTTCTCTCACCGGCCCAAGAGTTCTTATCGTAGTCTTGAAAATCCCCCCGGATAATTCTGGGAACAATGATATCTTTACCCGATCCAATGAATGATTTGACCATGCCAGGATCTTGGATCTTGATTATGTCTGCGTCAATGAATAACGTATACTTTTCGTTTTGCAATGAGTGGAGCAACACAAAGTTTCTGGATCTAGCAATTGATCTTCTTCTTAGCCTCTGTAAATTATCGTTGTGTCTGTCATTTCTGTCAATGCCTTGGAATTCCTTCTCTATAAATGGCGCCGTGAGTAATGTTACCTTGTTAACATACTGCGCTAACGTTTTTTTAACATTTACCCTAACATTCGCCAAATCGTGAAAATATGTATCGAAATTCGTCTCGATGTTTCCAAACTCTTCCTTATCTCCCACCAAAAATCCTAACGAAATAGAGTTGGCTTCGTATTCTAACAGTGAAATAGTATTCAACAAATCCACAAATGTCTTCTCTTTCCCGTAGCTATCCTTATTGCTAATCGTGGAAACGACCAATAAGCTCTTATCTTTTTTCAACTTTACCAATTTGGTGTTAGTGTATACAACTTTCGTATATTTGAACTCTTCATCGATGTACACCTGCTTTTTAAAAGCCTGAGTGTCTTTCAGCTGTCCATTCTGCGGAAGTTTCATTCCCATCCCAAATGGAGTACTGAGGGAATCCTGATTTATGTAAGCCTTTGAAATATGAAGAACACTGAGGAGAATAATCCCTACAACGAGCGAAACAAGTATACATGGTGTTTGTCTCTTATTAACTAGCAACATCGCCATTTAACTGCGAAATTATGTTTAGTCTAATTTATCTATATTAAAATCCTTTAATCGCCTATCTTTTGGGGAAACGGTGAAAGAAATTGCTTTAGTTATTACAAACAACTACAGAGTCTTATCGAAATATATATATGGACTTGTCCAGCCATAATCCAGGTTATAGTCAACGTGGGCCATAATTGGGACATCTGTCATGTGACTGTTCATATAAGCGAGGCCATGTATACCTAAAAATACATATTGGTATTTTCATAGTATGATCAGATATGGGACGAAGATAAAGCCGTGGTCAAGTAATGCCCGCAACAACTAGTTTTATACAGATAACACCAGATAAGAGTATTCCCGTGAGAATATTTGTCAACCGGTTAAAATTACTTGAGAATTCGTCAGTTGTATCCGTGAATGAAAAATCGATAGTAAAATTACAGAAGATCAATATATTGAAACTATCGAATGCAGACATACGGTCATTAATAGATACAATACGACGCGAATTGGTGGAGGTGTTAACAAGCAAGTCGATCGGTAGATTGATGGACGAAAACATAATACGGAACAATCGCATCATCGTGGACATCAACGATCACGAATGGAAATGCTACATGAGCCTTTCAGTCGACTTTTTGGTCAACTTAAGAATTAGTATCGGTAGGTTGACGAACGATGACATAGAGCATATTAATAAGAGAAAGGGGAGCAATTTTAGCGTGAATTTACTAGTCAAGAGTTTCAAGTACACCTTTGAGGAAGAGAAAAAGTTGACGCTGTATAGGATACGGAAGAGCAGCTTGGTGAGTGAATTTCACGATTGTTTGGACTTATATGTATATGACAGGCCCAATAAATAGATGTAAGAAATGCACAAATGATGAGAAGATGAGCATCGAGAAAGCGGTTTATGAAGACCTAAAATAATCATATACTAAAATAAACTATAAATTATCAAAATTTACTATTTCCAAGGTATTTACAATATTTTCAAGCTAGAACATGCGGCTTAAGTATTGATAATATTTTACTAAACAACATCACTTATAACTTTCGAAGCTTCGCGGTACGTGTTCAAAAGATCAATACACTTTTCTCTTTCCGATTGGATAGTTTCGTCCTCTTGGAGTAATTCGTCAAACAAGTTCTCGTTGTACAACTTGATAACCAACCTGTTTTGTATATTTTGTTTGATGTAGTTAACCAATAAACACATGATCAGCTTTGGAACTTGATCTTGAATCATTTCTCTTATGATACTAAAGTAAGAGATGATCAATCTTCTAATCAATTCACATTCTAATTGCTCTCTTTCGTTCAACTCACTTAGAGAATCTTCGCTTTCGAATGCCTCGTTCAAGTTCAATGCATTTAAATCAAGCGTGGATTGAGAATCCTGTCGTGTTGGTTCCAACTTAGGCGTAGAACTAGCGTTTGTGTTTGAATTGAAGCTGGAATTTCTATTTTGTTGGATTCCATTCATGTGGCCGTTCTGAAGGAAATTGTTATTGAATTGCAAAGTGTTCTCTTGATGTTGGGGGAATTTAAATGGTGTTGGGTGTAATTGTGCTTGTGTTTCCATGTGTTGTTGGTGGGTGATTGGGTCCTTACCAAAGAAATAGTTTAGGTAAGAGTCTTGAAGCGTGTGTGTACTTTGTGTCGCTGGTAAGTTAGGTGCAGACTCGGATCTATACGATGTAGCTGTCTTAGTGGATTCATTTCTTTTATACTTGACTGGATTAATATCATCGTCTACCTGATTGATATCAATCTCCTCCCTTTCTTCGTTGGAGCCATCGGTGTTTTCACCTTCTAATTCTTCAATGCTTTCGTAATTTTTACCATTTAATATTCTTTCACTAGCTAAGCGTAACTTTGAATTCAGTTCTAATTCTTTCTGTTTTTGACGTTCTTCAGCAACCATACTCATAGCCTTTGCTGCACCAACAAAGTTCGGATGGTTGCTATTAATGTAAGCAGTATGAATTTCAATTAAAGATTCAACATACTTTATAGTTGGACCTAATCTTTCTCTCAATAAATCCGATACTACCTCAATTAATTTGCTTTGTAATTTTGGATATCTATTTAGTTCGACACCAAAGCCTGCTGAACATACGTTATGAACAATCTTCATCAATTCTTCATACACTAATTCAACACATCTGTGCGCAGGCGCCTCTAATAATCTAATTTGGGGTTTCACCAACAAGTCAAATGCCAATTCTGGAACAAATAATGATGGTCTAGGACCAGTGGAATTTCTAATTGCAGTCCTAATATCATGGATAGACAAGTTTTGGGTAGGATTAATCGAAGCCAATTGCGCTCCAAAGATTTCATTATAAATATAATAAATTCTAGCACCACCACATAATTCCTTTGTGGCAATGTCATTCATTGATGTACCCTCGATAGAATTAACAAAACTGTTGGCAAATTTAGTCATCAAATTCAACACAAACGCACCTCTGACCTCCTTAGAGTCATTTAAGTTGGAAGGTAAATCACCATAGTTCAATAATTCCTGTTCAGTTTGACCCATTAATGTGTTCAATTTAGCTTTAATATCGGGCAATCTATCTCGAATATGATTCATCAAAATCCTATTTAAGGTATGAGTTAAGTAGCGCGTACCACACTTGTTTGAGATTTGCTTATAAGCCGGATGATTCTGGAAAAATTGCTGTTCAGCAAACAACGAATCATCCAAAAGCTTATTTTCGGAGATATCTTGTTGAGATCTATTGACAATACCCACAAATCCCAACTTCAACGGATAAACGTTACCTTTCAAAATATCTAATGCATTGGTGCCATGGTCCATCAAATCCAACTTTGATAAAATACCAACGGTTCTTTTACCCTTAGGATCCACTTGTCTGGCTAACTTTAATGATTCCGAATTAACCAAGTCCACGTTGGCCGGCGATACAGCCAAGATAATACTATTAGGTTTGGAAATGTACTCTAAGATTAAATTTCTTGTCTGTCTCTCAATGTCGGTTGGCTGGTCGCCAATAGGAATCTTGGTTAATCCCGGTAAGTCTACCAACGTCAAATTCAACACTTTCGTGGAGTAGATTTTCAAGTTGATAGGCAATCTGCTTATTCCTTTGTTCTCTCCCGCAATCCTACTGGTCTCATTTGCTATCTCGTCCCTGATATCATGAAAGTTGTAAAACCTCTTTTTAGGGACATGTAAAAATTCACCCCATTCCACATTCAGTTGGCGCTTACCCCCGTTGGAATGCTTTCTCAAATGGTCCTCTAGATTCATTTCCCCCTCCTCTGATGCGGAATCACGTCCACCGTTAGATCCGTTCATTGTCGCCTTCTGATTCACGAGCGGGTCATCTGGCTTGATATTGATCAACTGTAACACTAATGGTCTTCTCGTCACAATACCAGTCCCCCTTGGCAAAAAATCTTTACCTACAATGTTCTCTAATACTGAAGACTTTCCACATGATTGTGATCCAACAACCGCTAATATTGGCAAATCTAACTCTGCTAATTGTGTGGTGGTCACAATATCTTGCAACTTGTTGACCACAGGAATAAGATCTTGTAATGACATCGGTTTTATCTTACACAAGCTTGTATGTAACAACGTGTAATAGTGGCGTCTGTTACAGGTCGAAGTTTTTATTGATTCAAAAATTTCATGGTTATGATTACATAATTAAGAACAATGTTTTACGTAACTAAATGAAAAAGTGAATTAGGTGTTCAAATAACTATACGGACATTATTATAGAATATAAAACCTTATCCAACCCATTCAATTGAATTGATACTAATATGAAGGTGAATTCATTGATTAGCATACTTACGGCATTATTTTTAGTCGGTGTATGCCAATGCATTGACATTGGAAAGTCATGGGAAAACATTAACTACGTCCGGTCGATCGATCTTTCAAAATCGTACGTCAAGGAAAGCTGCTTAATTGAGGCCAAGAACATCAATAGTAAGCCACAAGACGAATACTACTTTACTATTAATGACGGGTTTAATGTTGTGCCTAACGTGTCGGTGATTTCTGTGTCGATGATGGACCAACCAATTGCGATAGATGCGACAAAGGTAGAGCATGGGGTGTACAAGTTGAAGCTTCCAGTACCGGTAGCACCAAACTCCAAGATTGACTTCAAGGTCCGTTATGTTTACATAGATACGTTGGCCGCGTTGCCAAACAAATTGGACATGGATGCCACGCAAAATTTGTTGGTGAAATTGAACAAATTTGCGTACTCGCCATATTTGACAAAGACATACACCATGACGTTCACCGGTATTCTGAAGGGACAAGAAATGGAGTTGCATATGGCCAGCGGTGAAGAGTACGATTTCACGGAGAACGCTCCGGGATTGAAACCGAGAGTAGAAAACAAGTCGTTAGTGTACGGTCCATTGTTGAACGAACTTCAACCATATACCATCGCACCAATGGGATTAATGTACGAGCACAACAGACCATTAGCCAAGGCAAATACATTAGAAAGATCGATATGGGTTCCTGCTTCGGACACCGACAAGATAGCAATCGCGGAATACTATGAGTTGACCAATAACGCTGCCGAATTATCTACCGGGTTCCTGAGAGTGGACTGGATGAAAGGAAAATTCGAAAACACAAGGAACCACTGGGCGCTTTCCCATTTGCAATTCCCATTCACTGACACAAACCAATTCGAAGACTACTACTTTACTGACTTGGTAGGTATGGTTTCCACCCATTCCGTTAGTTCAGATAATTTATTCTTGAAACCAAGATTCCCACTTTTCGGAGGATGGAATTATAACTTCACACTCGGATGGAACAACCAGATCAAGAATTACGTTCACAAGTTGAACGATGAACCTGATACCTACATGGTCAAGTTTCCCTTATTGAATTCAATTAAAGACATCACATACAAGGAAGTTTCCATAAACTTCTACTTGCCCGAAAGTGCAGAATTTGTAAATCTTTCTTCCCCGATCGAATATTCTTCGATCGAAATAGGTAATGAATTATCTTACCTTGATGTTTCCAAGGGCCATGTTAAGGTCACTTTGAAATACGATGACATATTTGACGATTTGAGTAAGGTTGACGTGTTATTAATGTTTAAATACACCCAAGCAAGCTATTGGTGGAAAGTTTTGAAGATATCTGGATTTATCTTCCTTGGATTAACCAGTTATTATTTGTTAAGTTTGATTGATGTTTCAATCGAAAAAAAAGACAAATAAATAAATAATATATATATATAATACTGCGATATAAAGAAAAGATTATTATATAGAATGCTTAATTTTTAACTTTTCTAATTGTTCTTTACGATATTTAAAATCCTCTTCACTCAACTTTAATTTGTCCACCGAATAATGCATGCTAACTAGGTATCGTCCTTGAAAGTTCACCCCATTTAAACTTTTGGATGCTTTTATTGCACTCGATAAGTTATTGTATACGATAAAACTTGTACCTTTATTCTGCTCTTCAACTGGGATTCTTATTTGGTGAATATTCCCAAAGTTGCCTGCCAATTCATATAGTGATTTCGTTGATATATCGTACGGTAAATTTTTAACCAAAACTATAGGAAAGTCGTTTGTTGTGGACATGCTTTGATTAGGTATGTTTATCTGTTATCTTCAATGCATTTTTAAACGTGCGATGTTTTTTATATTTGAGTCACAATTTTCAACTCGAAGTTTGCGATAAAATCCATATTTCCATATATTACACTATATAATATAAACAATTCACATGTTTAGCAAATGCCACCCAATGCTTGTGCCCTAGCTACACGAGAAATTAGGATGTGCTGATTTTACGGAATTTTTTTTCTTTTTGATTACGACGATAACAAACTTAAATCCTAGTGTTCTGTAATGGCCACTTATTTTGCAGCCTTAGGTTAATACTTACCAGTTGGATATGGACCATACAGAACACATGATCTTAATTGAAATACATAGTTTCGATGTGCTTAAGGAGTTCCAATTACAGAAATATAAATGTACATGTTTGTAAACTTGTTATATAAATAGATATACACATGGGTCTGAAAAGTCTATGCTAGCGGTATAATATATATAAGAATTTTAGTAATAGTCTAAGTCTTTAGTATCGAAGGATGCTTGCTTGTTGTAATACCATCTTCGGTATAGCATTCCAAGTACCAAGAATAGCAAAAACGTAGATATGTACGTATACTTGTATGTGGAATCCTCAACTACATGGTTGTAACCAATATCTTTAACCCTTAACAAGTTGACTTTTTCAAGGTAATATTTGTCTAATGTCTCCACGTTTATTTTTGATATTACGTATGCATCTATAGGTCGGTCAGCCTTGTCTGTACGTGCCCTATTCACAAGATCTAGCGTGTCAAACCCGTTGATAACCTGACCGAATACAACATGCTTCCCATTTAACCATGAACATTGATCATTCGTGGTAATGAAAAACTGTCCTCCATTAGTATTTGGCCCACCGTTCGCCATAGACAACCGGCCCAATTTATTATGCTTAATTTTAAAGTTCTCGTCTCTGAACTTCCCCTTATTATTGTAAATAGAGTGTCCTCCGTAACCTTCCCCATATTGGTAATCTCCAGTCTGAATCATGAAGTCCTTGATTACTCTGTGGAACAATGTCTTGTCATGATATCCGTACCCATTGGTCATGTTTGCCAAATGAACGAAATTATTTACAGTAAAAGGCACCGAATACCCGAAAAGTCCCGCATCTATTTCACCAATAACTATGGGTCTAGTCTCTTCTGTGTTCTTCTCCTTCACAAGTTTCGAAACTTCAATGCGTATCTTGTGAGTAATTAACGGGTCACCGTACAAAAATTTTATTTCCTGTACACTTAACTGGTCCATTAATGCATGCTTATCCATAAACAATGATACCACCCCGATACATAGGAAGAATATTCCTTTTAACCCCTTCATCGCTTAACTGATTTTATAATGTGGTTAAAGGACTTGATATTTTAAATAGTTATAATTAAAGTGACACAAACCCACCAAAACTTCGATCTCACTTCAAAATGGAAGTGGCAATTTTTATGAAATATAGAGGTATAAGTCATTATATACTCAATTATAAGGTAATCATACAAAATGAACGGTATTTCAGTTGATATTAATCATTTGAAGAAAGGGGAAGTTAATTTAGGTACATCAATTATGGCGGTTACATTTAAGGATGGGGTTATATTAGGTGCAGACTCAAGAACAACAACTGGAGCATATATCGCCAATAGAGTTACAGATAAGTTAACTCAAATTCATGATACTATATATTGTTGCCGGTCAGGATCAGCAGCAGATACACAGGCCGTAGCAGACATTGTTAAGTATCATTTACAGGTTTATGCATCACAATTACCAAACAACGAAAAACCTACCACTAAGGTAGCAGCGAACGTATTTCAAGAATTATGCTACAACAACAAAGATGGTTTAACTGCTGGTATCATTTGTGCTGGGTACGATAAACAAAACAAAGGAACGGTGTATCTGATTCCAATTGGCGGTTCGATACATGAGCAAGAATATGCGATTGCAGGTTCCGGTTCGACCTTCATTTATGGTTGGTGTAATGAAAACTACAAGCCAGAAATGGAGAAGGATGAGTGTGTACAATTTATCAAAACCGCTTTGTCGGAAGCCATCAAGTGGGATGGATCCTCCGGTGGTGTCATTAGAATGGTCATTTTAACCGAAAACGGAGTCGAAAGATCGATTTTCTATCCTGAAGATTACCAGAAATAAGCTTTATAAAGTATATATTAGTTGATTATACAGTAAATATTAGATATGTTAATATCAGGCGAACAATTCATAGAACTGAACCCATTAATATGTTTACAGCCATAATATATGGCCGACCCAACATCATCCAGACATATTTCTCCAGATTAGCCAATTGTCCAGGAAGTGCACTCATAATTGATACCAGCAAAACATTTATTGACTAATTTCAAGAATTCTTTGCTAAATCCCAATGTACTGTAAATAAAACCTTCAGATCATACAATATACAAGTTACCAGCATTAATTTTTATTTATTCAATTGGTAACTCTCCAATACGCTACAGCAATTTAATGTTATCCCTGTTGCAATGTACTTTAGCAAAGTTAACAATATAAATATGTATTCGTCTTCATATATTTGCAACTATATCACGTGCCGAAATAAAGATAAAAATTCAAACTAGTAAAACGCCGGATAACGAATTGAAGAATTGGTTGAACGGATAGTCCCATTGATATGATGTCTCATTTCAATATGATTGTTTAGCACCAGAAATGGTATAATCTTGAATAGAAAGGTTTCGCCGCGATGAAAGCTCTTTCCTCTGCGAGTTCTTGTTTTAATAAATCCAAGTCCAACTCTCTTCTACCAGTGTCAACATCAATATCTTTAGCCCTAATATACAATCTCCAATTTCTTCTGTAAAGCTTGTGGCAAGTGTAGAAGAATAAAACAACAGGGACACCAAGGTAGCTCTCGAAGAATACTGCCGGATCTGGGTCACGGCCTAATGGGAATAATGCAACCCAGAATTGCGCAATTAAGACCAAAATATTAAGAGATACGCCAACATAAGCACCATAGACACCAACTTGTGAAGTGAATGCAAGCTCTGACGTATCTCTGCCTTGGACTTTCAATGCTCTTCTAAATCTTATAAGACTGAAGTTAATGGAACCCCACGTAAAAATTGAAGAAAGACCGGATAAAGCCAACAACCAAGAGAATACTTCACCTTGTTTGTCAGAAGCAGATACAAAACAGAGTAACCCAAATGTACATTGGATAATAATAGCGACCAATGGACGACCCTTCTTATCAATATAACCGAAAATCTTTGGTGCTTGCTTGGCAGCAGCCAAAGCTGCCAAAGTTCTTGACGAAGCAAAAACTGACGAGTTACCAACAGACAAGACAGCAATCATAATGACAACATTCATTACAGATGGTAAACCTTTGATTTCAGCTGATTGGATAGCAATGACAAACGGAGATGCCTTCGCGTCAACGGACGAGTCTGAAAATAATTTCTTGTTGTCGTAAGGAACTAACAATCCAACCAAAGTCAAAGAAATAACGTAGAATAAAACAATTCTCCAAAACACTTGTTTAGTTGCCTTTGGTAAAGTCTTTCTAGGGTTCGCAGATTCTGCAGAAGCCAAACCAACTAATTCGGTACCAGCGAAGGCAAAGGCAGCAGTGACGAAAACAGTACAGACACCCTTAAAGCCGTTAGCGAATGCACCAGGATTTTGCCAGTATCTACCACCAATGTAACCTTGAGGCCCAACACCACCCGCGGCAATGATGATACCTAAAATAATAAAACCAATCACAGCAGTAATTTTAATGATCGAGAAAACAAACTCGGCTTCACCGTAACCTTTGACTCCAAAGAAATTAATACTGATAATCAAAACGTAGAAAATTAAACCAACCATTGCAAAGCATAATTCCAAGCCATAGCAAACCCCCAAGAAGGACAGATGAAACGGGTGTTGTATGTAACGAAAGCACCGGAAACAGGGAACGTTACTGCCAATTCCCCTAAAGACTGGACGGTACAA
This sequence comes from Debaryomyces psychrophilus, assembly GCA_900186205.1. Lineage (NCBI taxonomy): Eukaryota > Fungi > Ascomycota > Pichiomycetes > Serinales > Debaryomycetaceae > Debaryomyces > Debaryomyces psychrophilus. The sequence goes on along the minus strand of FYBW01000019.1, from coordinate 144,757 downwards.
TAGATCATGATCCCAATGATAATATAACCAATCAAAATCCCAGCAGGACCCCCGGTTCTCAAGGTCGAACCAGAACCCACAAAAAGGCCAGTACCAATGGACCCGCCAATGGCAATCATTTGCAAGTGTCTGTTCTTCAAAGATCTCGACAACGGCGAGTTAGCAGTGATTATTGCTGCTCTTTCGATTTCCGATAAGTTAGGGTCGAGTCCCAATTCGGTGTCATCGAATCTCCTGAACGAGTCACGGAACTTTTCAAATCTACCCATAGGCACTTTATTATCACTAGATTCCACCGCATCTACAAACACTCCTCCATTCTTTTCGTTCGTTGTAGCAGCGTCAGCAGACCGGATGTAGTTAAGTTCTTTTTCAGGCATGTTTATGCTATTTCCATCTATAGTGCATGAGTGTTTTGGGGGTTGGATCTATTTCTCCTTATTCACCATGATCCAAGGATATTGCCACATACTTATATTCCCATTCTTTGGGGGTCGGCTGGGTTTATTCATTCATGTAACCTTATCAATTGCAAAATATCCATTCATTTTATTCACCCAATGCACACGACCCCGCTAGTCGCTGTCTGTCAAAAGACAATAGATAATAGCGTATATCTGTACTTGATTAAATCGCTAACAAAATGCCGTAGAATTCTCCTGGCCTATTGTACCTACACCTTGCAACTACAGAGCTACCACAATAAGCTAAAGTTCCTAGGCGAGTATTGGCCTATTTCGTAACAGAACTTCACATGTTAATCCAAACCTGGGGATGGGCAAAATAACGGTGATCTAGTTCGACGTTGTCTCAGTACCCCTACGGCGTAGAGGAGTTATTTGCGCCTGAAGCTTGTTCAGAATCCATCTACATTACAAAAATACCAGTGTAAAGGCTGAGTTCTGAGGAAATTCCAAGCAGGCACCCACAGGCGAAACGCTACGTCTACCTGAGATAGACTGTATCTATCGCTATCGAGAAAAATGGATGATACGATACAAATGGGGTTAGATAGCTGGTGCCGTATCTCGTCAATGCAGGTGGCCAGGTGATTGTGTATCAACAAAAATCCTGGAACCTGTCTAGAGCTTGCCCAGGATTCGTCGAAACGAACTACTGTTGCAATTGCGTATGGGGTGATTGGCGTAACGTATCAATGATGTACTCAAGCTTTCGAGTGTCCCAGACATCTAAAAAGCCGTGTCCGCTTGTGTTCGCATGAGCCTTGTCGATTGTGGATTGGCTAGCTTACATAACACCACTATCTGTTATCGCTATCGCCAACTAGTGTGTTATACCGATACGACTGCAACAATGCACTGCATCCAATGGATGACTACGCCGATATCGCTCCTAAACGCCATTCAAGTACAGCAGAAAAGACAGATCACGAACATTAGGACCGCCGGATGTGAGAGACGAATAACAGGTTCGTGTAGGTGCATACCCCCATGCAGCGACGTGCAAAGAATAATAAAGGGGAAAATATTGTGGATAATAATTAGATAACGGAGATGGTGGGTGGCCAATAGAAATACCAACAATTACATGGCATTCTAGTATGGGGAAAGTGAAGAACTGAGGAACTGAGATCCATACATCATCTCATATTTTTATACTTTGCGAAGAAATAGCGTCGCCACAGACCAATATGAACATGTAGCTGTCTCACAGATGTTGTTCATAAGACTGCTAGCTTTCGACTAGGCCTGGTATTGCAATATGAAATTTGATTCGAGATTTCAGATTAACAGTGGTTTTCTTGGTCTCGCGTAATGGAATACGAGCTGAATTGCTGCTTGCTTAGGGCACATGCACGTATTTTGATTTGATATGCGGGTTTATTTCCGAAGAGGTGTACGGGTGCAATAATTTTACTTTTTATTGATGCAGGGATGTAGGATTGATGGGATCAAAATTATTGTGGTTCGAGTCTCGAGTACGCCGGATGAACTTACCACAATATGTATATCGCTATGGAAACAAGCTTACGGTCAACAGAACAAAAACAGGCTGGAAGTACCTAGTAAGCCGTTTCTATTAGCATAACCAATTACTATAAATTACCGCATTACATTAGAAAGGGGTACAAACAGTAACATGGATTTCACGTAAATATGCAGTATAGTGTTTTATGCGAAAACGTGGGCTTAAATGTATAAAGTTTCCTGACATTTTTTCAGAAATTATTCATATGATTTGAATGCTATTATTGTTTTTGTTTAATTCGGTACTACAGTGATCTCAGTGTTCAGTAGCGAATACATACATAATCAACAAGCCGCGTGGTCAATCATAAGCTCGTAGTTCTATATTGATATAGGACACTACGAGGATGGCATTCAGACCATTAAGCAAAAAAACAGTTCTACGAGCGGTGATAATCGGTTGGTTGCTATGCCTTTGGGTTTTTTACCATATGAACAAGCGGATTGCAACGGATAGTGCAGACGGTGATTTGGTGAACTCACTATATTCCAGGGTCGACAGGCATCCGCAGTTGAAAAACATTGAGCTTCATTCATCGGTGTACGACACTCTTATCGAACACGAGGGATTGGCATCTGCGTTGAGTAGCCATTCGTTCAAACAGAGGTGTAGTTTGTATATGAATATGCTTATGAAGAACGACTCCAACTTTATGGGGCCCCATCTGCATTTTGGATTCAACAGAGCCGACTTCAAGACCGAAGACCTGTCAGATGCGTGGAAGGTGATTCGTCAGGAGGAAAAGACATTGCATGACTACTTGACTCACTTGAAGATTTTCAACAAGTGTTATATCGATGCTCCAGACGACGCGAAGTTTTTCAAGGACCAGAGAAAACTTATCTCTAACCAGAACTCGATGGATTTTGGTATCAGTGATATGCTACAATACTCATGTCGCCAGGTCGAAGAAAGACTATACCCCTGGCTTACTTTCGAGATGCCCGTCTATATGAGATGGGACGGGACAACCACAAACTACCCTAAGAAACTGAACAAATTAATGGATAGGTTTACCAAACCATGCTTTTTGTCCAATTTCAAAAGCAACTTAAAAGGGAGAGGAATAGTCTTGACCATAGCTGATGGGCATTTGGAATTAACTATAAGACTCATCCAGTTGTTGAGAGCATTAAAGAATACATTACCGGTCGAAGTCATATACTACAAAGATTTGTCACAAAATTCTAGAAGTAAATTAATCGAGGTAAGTAGACGTGAGTTCAAGTTAAACAATGCGGTTTTACCACCTCAAGATATCTCGTTCATTGATGTTTCCAGTGCTGTTAAACAGAAATATATTGACAAGTTTGGCAATTTTGGAAATAAAATCTTGGCGACGCTTTTCAACTCATTCGAGGAAATGGTCCTATTGGATGCAGATACGGTGATTTTGGAAAAACCTGATTTTTTTTTCAATTTAGCCAAATATCAGAAGACTGGTACTATGTTTTATAAAGATAGGTTGGCAGTTGAATACAGACCGAAAAATGATTTGATGTTTTTCAAAAAATTGATGCCTTCGTTAATGGATTCACTTTTCTTCAATATTCCCCAGGTGACTAACTATTCATTGGATAGAAAGTTCTTCCAAGGCTTAAATCATTATATGGAAAGTGGTTTAGTGGTTATCAACCGTAAGAGACACTTCAGCTTAGCCTTAATTATGTCGCAAATGATTTTTCACTTGCCAGTTCAAGCAAGAGTTTATGGGGATAAGGAATTATTTTGGCTTGCATTTGTTGTCTCCGGTAATGAAAACTATTCATTCAATGATCATTTCCTGGCAGCAGTGGGACAAATAACTCCTGATTCTGAACGATCGCCATCCAAGTTCAATGCAAAGGAGGTCTGTTCGAATCACCCGGCCCACATAAACGATGAAGATAACCATACATTACTCTGGTTTAATTCTGGTTTCCGACACTGTGGACAAACAGAAAAAGTCGATTACCAGAGAGAATTTGAGGCAGGTAAAAGATACACTCATATAAAGACACTTGATGACTTCCAAACTTTCTTCAACAATAAATTGATAATTAGGGATGCTGTTATTCCTCCGCATGATGTGATAGAAGCGGACAATGTAGACGGTGAACCAAGCAGATCTTGGACGAACATGAGAGACTACTGCGCTGGTTACACGTGGTGCGGATATTCGAAAATTGGTGGATTATACGATAAAGATAGACAAAAATATAATAATCAGGATGGTATCCTCGTTCATTTCACAGCAGATGAAATGAAAAAGTTCGAAACCCTAGGTGGCGTTTGGATCAACAATAATTTTGTAAATTAATCTGACTGCACATGGTCAGTTGATTGCATTCAATGCACTATGAATATTAAATTCAGAAACAGATGTTTAATGTGGCAGTAAACTCTAGCTTGTATATAAATTTTATTTAATATTGTAGAAATATAGATTCAAAAAATAAAGATTAGTTGCATCATTAAAATGTTGGTAAATACACAACTACTTATCCAAGCGATTCATCCGTAATCAAATCAAGTCAATATAGCAAACTATTACTGATAAAAGCAATCACTTAAAATACAAACTATAATACTAAACAATATTAATATGAGTTCAGTGGCCAATTCAACAGAAATATCAAACAGGTTATTCAGGAATCAAAGATACATGAATTTGCTCATATTGACAGTATTTTTGACTATACTAATAGTTACATCCATTTCAGCTCATAAACATATGAAGTCCGGAGAGTACTACGAAAAAGCTGCCGAAAGATATGCAGCATATACGAATCAACAAAAAGAGCAATCAGGAAAAGATAATGAATAACTAAATAGTTTTATAAATTAATCCATATTGATTTTTCCAAGTAATCATTCTTTGCCTTTTCTTTTAACAAACCAAGGTTGATTAATTCAAAGCATGATTGTAAAAACCATGCATATATGAGCTTATCCCATATTAGTTCATCTCCCAGTTGACATTTTTGTAATATTTGTTTATGGGTATTTTCCTTACTATTTTTGATTAATTCGGATATAATGGAATCCCTGGATAAGGATTGCCTGAATGCACCATAAAAGTCAAAAATGTTGATTGATACAGGTGCATCCTTATAGACTTTAAATAGTTGACAAATCATAGGTGGTATTTTCGAGCTACTGGTATCTGTTCCAGAAATCAATTCGTTTTGTAAATAAGAATTGGAATCATTCAATCCCAATTCTAGGATTGATCTTAATTTAGGTCTTATTAGATTTATCATTAAGTTTTCGTAGTTTTCTTCGAAATTGAGTTCAAGATTGACAAAGCTTCCACCGTCAAGTGAAAAAGTTTCATGAAACAATTTATCATCAAGCTTATAGATAATTTCCTCGTTTTGAATATATTTTGAAATGCAGCCAATTAGCTTATCGGTAGACAAATTTCCTTGCAAATTTTTTCGTAAATTTATTAATTGTATATCCTTGGTCCCATGCATCTCCTCGACCAATGCATCTGAATTGAGAAAACTAATAAGGCCACTCAGATTCCTCCTCAATGACATTAAAAGCTCCTTCAAAAAAACTGAAGAGATAATCTGGTTATTGATGATTAATTTATAGATTTCGAACTTTTCCTTCTTAGTTTTGTCGGAATATTCCTGTATTTTATAAATTAAGTTCATCAAGTTGAGAATAGTTAACTTATATTTCTTAAACTTCACTCTTACATCACTAAATAAGTCACGTATAGCATCTGTGGAATGTAGTAAATTCGTTATTTTGGTTTTCAAAGCATCAATTTCTTTGGGATCAATTCTCTTATTTATCTCAAGATTAAAATCTTCAAATTCTTTTTGCCGTTCTAGCAACTTTCGTTGTTCATTATAATCAAAAACCAATTTTTCCATATACTTCTTAAACGATGGTAATTTTCTCAATGCATCAATGTACCTGGAATTAAGCTTAAATTTCTCGTCTAACAATGCTGACAACGGCAGCTGATAAAAGAAAATCATGTAGGATAATTTGAATTGAGATATTAGATTGTCAATTGAGTTGTTTGCATTCTTAAATCTATTAAGTATAATAGAGGATAATTTATAATTAAGTATCAAAGGAATTGACTCGTCAAGTTCATAGTTTAAGAATGCCTCATTGATTAATTTAAACCCCAATAGCTTAGTGTCAATACTACGAAATTTGAATCCATCTATTAGTATTCTCAATTCGTTACTCAAATTATTGTTTATCCAGGTTGTGACATTAGAAGACGATAATCCCATAATCAATTTTATAGGTAGCTTGTAGGAATACGAATGAATTAGTTTGATTAATTGATTCAATACTTGGTTACTTATAGAATCTGTGTCTTGCAATATGATTATAAGACGTGAACTAGTACCTTTGTAACTTCCTTTTTCTTTATTAAATTGTTTTAAACACCAATCTTCAACAATATCAAAGTCATAATTTATTCTCCCTTCATAATCCATATCCTCATCTTCACTTTCCTCGTCTTCCGACGAGTCGCTGCTATCATTTTCTTCGATCTCCTCGCTCTTCTTACTTAAAACTTGCTTTACGACCTCTCGTAACGTAGATTTGATGTTGGCACAATTTTTTGAGTTCAAATTAATTAGTTTGATTTGTTTTTGCTCACGCAATTGGACATATTTATTGAACTCTTGTATAATTCGAATGTTGTTTGCAGTGTTAGATCCAAGCAGGATAAACCCAATTGGGAGTTTGTATACATTATTAATCGCAATACCAGTATTATGTTTTCCATACTCAAGCGGCGCTTCAATATATTGTAATAAATTTCCAAATAATTCGATGTTTTCATTATCTAAAATAGTCTGAATTTTATGTAATTGATGATTCCATATACTATTGTATAATTCATATCTTTTTTCCACTTCTTTGTTTGATTCTTTACCGTGGAATAGTTTAAGGAATGGCGTGTTATGATGACCTTGCGATAGATCTATTTTATTCCAAAGAGTGTCAATTAGATTGTTTTTCTGTTTCTTTCTTGGATTGATCCAATAATGTGTCTTCTGGTTATCCGCATCTAGTAAATCTGCCCTATCCTTATTTAGTTTACTCATGTCTTCGGCATAATTCGTCTTTAGCATTCGCTTGTGAAAAATTTCCGTTCATTGATTTTCTGTCACCATTCGCAATCCCTGAATAGATTCCCGATTTTATTCCCTTTTGCTTAATTATATTGTCGCTTATTAGAATAACAAGAACTGTTGCATAGTCTACGTATTATTCACAGTACACACACTACTATTTACAATTGTAACTTGTGAATTGGTGTTTTTACAATAAATATGCCACTGAATTCCCTTTCTCCAGGAAATACCACACTGGATGATAAGAACCAAGAAATACGAAGAAGAAATGGATCCAACGACACAGAATCGGAAAATAGCTCTAGAAGAGGTTCTAGGTCCAGCACCAAGTCCAAGTCAAGTAAAAAACAACCATTTGTAAATTTTGCTCCGTTGAACACACCATTCCAAAATAGATTAGAAACTATAGGTGTAATTTGGCATTGTCTTTCCATACCATTTTTCGTATGCCTTTTTTTGTTAGCTATTTCGTTAGGTTGGATCATTTGGCTATTTGTGATTTTGCCATACTTTATCTGGTGGTATTGGTTCGATTTGCATACGCCAACGAACGGTAAAATCGTATACAAAGTAAAGGACTGGATAAAAAACCTTATTGTTTGGGAATGGTTCGTTAACTACTTTCCAATTACTGTTCACAAAGCATGTGAATTTGAACCAACGTTTACGCAAGTCCTTATTGACGATAAAACTAAATATGACGATGAAGAGGATCTTATTTCCGAGGATTCAAGAACCCTCATTGATAAGTTATTTAAAACTTTAGGATTGAGGAAACGATTAAATGACTCTGACTCGCATAACGTTTCTCTATCAAGTGACAAGAAAACAAATAGTCATTTGAAATATAAAAAGGTAAGCACAGGGCCAAGGTATATTTTTGGATACCATCCTCATGGTGTAATTTCAATGGGTGTCATGGGAGGTTTTGCAACTAACATAATTCGAAATGAACCATATAGGCCGCCATTTAGTTTCTTGAAGCCGTTTTTCCACGACCCATCTAAGTATTCCAGATTATTGCCAGGTATTGGCAACATATTTCCTTTAACGTTAACCACTCAATTCACCTTGCCATTTTACCGCGACTATTTAATGGGGTTAGGTTTGACAAGTGCATCATACAAGAATGTTAAAAGTCTCGTTAACAACGGTGACAATTCTGTTTGTATTGTTGTTGGCGGAGCACAAGAATCATTACTTAATAATATGGTTTCACCAAGACATAAAATCGGTAATGGCTATAAGAAGAATTGTCAAGATGAAATTGAGGATGAAACAGAACCTATTCTGAAAGAATTTAGTCCGAAGGAAATGTAGCATTACAGCAAGAAAGAACAGATAGATGAGGATATTGAAATGACGCAAGATAAATCTAACAAAACAGATAAGACCATGAATGACACTGAAAAGAGAAGTCAAAACGTTGAGAATGAAAGCCTAAATGGCGATCACTCAAAACCAAAAAAACAAATACAATTGGTGCTAAATAAACGTAAAGGTTTTGTTAAGTTGGCTATCGAATTAGGTAATACATGTTTGGTTCCAACTTTTGGTTTTGGTGAAGCAGATATTTATAGAATAGCCCAACCAAAACCAGGATCACTTGGTTCAAAATTTCAAAATTGGATGAAATCTACATTCCAATTTACAGTGCCATTTTTCAGTGCCAGAGGGGTTTTCATATACGATTTTGGTTTTTTACCATTTAGGAACCCGATTGATATATGCATGGGAGAGCCAATTTACGTCCCAAGCGGCTTAGTTGCGGAGTACAAGATTAAACACCCTAACTTCGATTCTGACGATGATGGATCAGATCAGAAGGATAACAAGGGAAAAGAAGACAAAGAAAATAAAGAAAATAAAGAAGACAAAAAGGACACTAAAAAGTCACGTAACAAAACAAAAATACCTTCGGAAATACTCAACCACTATCATAAGTTATATGTTGATGGTTTGAAGAAGACCTATGACGAAAACAAAAGCAGGTTTGGTTATGAGGATGTTGAATTAATTATAATTGAATAGTCTTAACATTATAAATAATAACATAAATTGATTAATAAAATAAATTGTATTGAATCTTATTTAAACTATAAACATGTGGGGTCTCCTTGTGAAAAAGGATTATAAACCATTATCATCATTAAATTTAATTAAATTGAAATCTTTGGGTATTTTACCTTGTTGCTTTAACTTTTTATATCTTTTCAATAAATTTCTATCTAATTTCCTACGACCATTCGAATTCACCTTAAAAAAGGTCTTGGAGTTGTGTAACAGCAATTTGAAATCTTCAAACTCCTTGTTGTTGATTTCTTCGTTCTTCGTTTCAACCTTTTGTTTCTGCGATTCTATCTTTTCCCATCTTTTAAACCCGTCCTTGGTTATCGATTGTTCGAAAGGAGGAATGCCAAAAGTCTTGTCCTTAGGTATTAACTTCCATAAATACTCATCATCTATGTCGTCTAGCGACGGGTTTAAGTTGATCATCCCCGATAACGACTTTTTTAATGTATGCTCCGGTAATGGTTGATACAGGTTTGAATCTTGGTCATAGTACAATTTAATAAAATTCAACTGCGATTGTGCTTGTTCGAGTTGATCGTTTGATTTCAAAAAGTTATCTAGCTCCTCCACCAATGCCTTGTCCTTCTCGGTGATTTCATCTTTGATTTGACTTTTAAGATATTTGTCGGGTATGGAGAAATCTATAAAATTGTCCTTGGTCCCGGGCGTTTCAGGTATTGGCTTCATATTAATGTTGGAAAACAACTCTTCTGCCGATTGTTTCAATATGCTTTCCGGTGCCTTCGGAAAATCCTTAAACGGTATATACTTATTCTTATGTTTATTTATGCTAGGCGGAGGTGGCGAGTGTGAATGTGAATTTAAATGTGATCCCGAGTATGAATAGACCGCATCTTCAGGCTTCGGAGGTTTAGAAGAAAAAAGCCTCCCTTTATTAAATCCCAGTTGAGCTATCCTCTGGACTATTCTATAAGGTATATTTACGCGTGGTAACATGTTTATAACTTGATCATGAAGGAATGGTGTTAAGTTGTAGATAGAACCATCGAAAAGCTTTCAAATATATTGAGGTTTACATGTTGTATGATTGTAATTACAGATTACGTTATTTTGCAGGTTAAACCTTCATATTCAAAAAAATCACGTTTGGTGATGGAAGTTCCACGATTCCATCTTAAATAACGACCTTTACGACGAGCTAGCTAGGTCATTTCCCCCCACTATAGGAACTTATTAATAATGTCAATACACAGAGAAGAAATTAACTTAGCACAATTGCCACACGAATTTAATGAACCAGTTCATTTTGCTATCATTGGTGGTACCGGATTATACGACTTGCCAAACTTGAAGCCTGTGGCAAGGTTGACTGTCTCTACACCATGGGGTCATCCGTCGTCGCCGATTACTATTTCTGTTACAGACAACGGATTCCCAGTTGCATTCTTGGCCAGGCACGGACAAAGGCACGATTTATTACCAACGGATGTGCCATCGAGAGCCAATATGGCAGCATTGAAGAAGCTCGGGGTCAAGGCCATCGTCGCGTTTTCGGCAGTTGGTTCGTTGCAACCAGAAATCAAACCAAGAGATTTTGTCATTCCTACACAAGTTATCGACAGAACCAAAGGGATTAGACCGTCCACCTTCTTCGAAAAGGGCTTTGTGGCTCATGCGATGTTCGGCGAACCTTTCGATCTTAAATTGAACAAGCTTATTGCCAGCAGCTTTGAAACAACTGGATTCTTGGACCAGCACGATACTGAGGAGGTCCCAACGTTCCACAGCAAGGAAAAGACCAACGGCGGAGAAGACTTAACGGTAATCTGTATGGAGGGCCCACAATTCAGTACCCGAGCTGAGTCCAAGTTGTACAGAATATGGGGTGGCTCGGTCATCAATATGTCAGTCTTACCGGAAGCCAAGTTGGCAAGGGAGGCGGAAATGGCATATCAAATGATCTGTATGTCCACCGACTACGACTCGTGGAACGAGAACGAAGAGCCTGTCACAGTGGAGACCGTCGTGGGCAACTTAAAGGCCAACTCCGCCAACGCATGCAAGATGGCCACCAAGTTGGTCGACATCATCTCCGACGAGCTCACCTGCGGCAAGTTGGGTCTCGGCGACGACTTGCAAGGAACCATGAAGTACGCTGTCAGCACCAACCCCAGCGCAGTTAAGAAAGAGGCATTGGAGAAGATGCACTATTTATTTCCTGGCTACTGGGCCGTAAACTAGCTGTGGTCCTAATACCGATCCTACACCCTTATCTCCCGTCCCTCCCTCCAGACGGCTCTACTCGTATATTTAGATTAGATTAAAACAATGGTATGTCTTCCGATTTCAATTCCCCATAATCTCGCCTCGCACTCACCTCCAAATTTACGTCTGCTTCCTATTTTCGCCTGGAGGCAGACCCATTTAGGCTCGTGCCATGTACGGCTCTACCGACGGACCTGGTGTACTCTTATCAATGACCATTGCCACATCTCTACCCCAACATTCATCGTGCCACGCTGATAACGCGTGAATCCATCTCACCTTATCTGTGTACTTCACGACTGTCGGTTGGTCTATTGCCTGGTCTTCGCCCGCTTGTTTTGCACCATTCGTGTTCACCACCACCTCTTCGTATCAGAGTCCTGTGTACGACGAGGGATTCCTAGCCGCGGCTTTTGGTACATTTTTCACTTCCGCGATGCAACCCTCTAACATTTCTACATTGCTTTTTCCATTTCGCAGCCTTCCATCACCAGATCGCATCGCAATCCTTACGCCTAATGAACTATCATGTAGCTACCCCACCACCTCTTCCCCCAAACCCATAATTTTGATCAGGACCCCCTCGTCTTCTTGGACCCACATTCCATTACGTCGGACCGTCGATAGCCATGCAAAACTGTCTGGTTTCTCTACAATTATATTATGTAATTAATGTATAAGGCGGCGAATAGAAAAAATCGATGAGTGGGTCACATAAAAAATACAGTACATACTGCACGTAAACCTATCAAAAATGATTCATTCTCGTTTACCCCATACCAAGCTCCGTGGGAACGACACAAACAACCAGAACCTATTATTGTCCCATGGCTAGAATAAGAGCCAGGGAGCCATGCTGCAATCGATACGTTCGATTTGGCTTACTGTAGTGGGAAATAACGATCCACAGCTCCGGAATATCCTAGAGATGCGCCGAAATGGAACGGCAGCTCGCCCAAGAAGGGGCCGCTTCGGTAAACGGCTCCAAGCGCACCCATTGTTCGGAGGTTTTCGCGCATATAAATGGAAATTTTTGGTGCCTATTGAATCAAATGCCTTAGGCTTTGGAAAATGCCATCGGTGAAAGTACACCACTGTGACATTCGGTAACCGCCAGATTAACAGGGTGAGTAAACCGACTTGTGACGGGTGAACATGCTCTCACAGTGCACCTCTGCTCGTATTGCGTTATCTCCACTATCCACATTCTAATTGGTACCTGATAACAGATTTTCAGCACATATAAAAAAGGTTGGTATTCCTGAAAAAAACTTTTAATATTGCTTCTTCTATATACGATTGTACTGTATTTTATTGTATCTTAGACAGGGGCATACTGTTCAATAACATACGATACTAGACATAATAATGAGTGATCCTGTTAATGAAAACGTCGCCGGGACCGAACTAATCAACGAGAAGAAGTATGAATCGGCAGTGGTCAATGAAGACAGCGAAATCAACGACCAGCTATCGGCTCCGAACACCGACAGCGACGGCAGAAGCCCAACACCGGAAGAAATGAAAACATTAAAACATGTGTCCCAAAAGATTCCGCTTAGATGTTGGCTTGTGGCTGTTGTGGAATTGGCCGAAAGATTCGCGTACTATGGGTTGAGTACTCCATTCCAAAATTATATGCAAAATGGTCCTAATGACCAACCGAAAGGTCGTTTGATGTTGGATCAACAAGGTGCTACTGCGTTGTCGTACTTTTTCCAATTCTGGTGTTACGTTATGCCAATTTTTGGTGCGTGGGTTGCTGATACGTATTTGGGTAAATTGAAGACGATTATTTGGTTTGCATTGCTTTACACCGTCGGTATCCTTATTTTATTTGTCACGTCGCTCCCATCGATGAGTCACGACACGGCATTAGGGGGTTACATCGTCAGTATTATTATTATTGGTATTGGTACCGGTGGCGTTAAGTCTAACGTTTCTCCGTTAATTGCTGATCAAATTCCAAAAACTCCCCCTAAGATCAAGATATTAAAATCCGGTGAACGTGTCATTGAAGACCCAAATATCACTATCCAAAACGTTTACATGCTTTTTTACCTTATGATTAACATTGGTGCTTTATCTGTCGTTGCTACTACGGAATTAGAACATCGTGTTGACTTTTGGGCTGCATATTTATTACCATTCTGCTTCTTCTTTATTGCCATTTTCGCCTTGGTTGTTGGTAGAAAACAATACGTTAATGTACCAATTGGTGATAAGGTTATATCTAAAGCTTTCAAAATCTCGTGGATCGGCCTCAAAAATAAATTCAAGATGGATTTCGCCAAACCGTCTGTTGCTCCAGAAATGGATTATCCATGGAGTGACAAGTTCGTCGAAGAAGTGAAGAGGTCCTTCTATGCCTGTAAGGTTTTCGTATTCTACCCACTTTATTGGGTTGTTTACGGTCAAATGATCAACAATTTCATTTCCCAAGCCGGTACCATGGAAACGCATGGTTTGCCCAACGACATTTTACAAGTTTTCGATTCTCTCTCTATCATTCTTTTCATTCCAATCTTTGAAAGATTTCTCTTCCCGTTCATCAGAAGATTCACTCCATTAAGGATCATTACCAGAATTACATTCGGCTTTATGTTTGGTGCTGCTGCTATGGTTTACGCGGCGGTTTTACAGCATTACATTTATGCAGCAGGTCCATGTTTCGAATACGCAGGAGAATGTGAGGATGGAACTCCAAACCATATTCACGTTGCTATTCAAGTTCCAGCTTACGTCTTGATTGGTATATCAGAAATCTTCGCATCTGTTGCCGGTTTAGAATATGCTTACACCAAAGCCCCAGTTTCAATGAAGTCGTTCATCACTTCGTTATATTTACTCACTAATGCTTTCGGTTCTGCTATAGGTATTGCTTTATCTTCTGTTTCTGAAAATCCTAAATTGGTCTGGCTTTATACCGGTTTAGCATGCGGATGTTTCGTTGCTGGTATTAGTTTTTGGGCCTGTTTCAGACATTACAACGCAAGGGAAGAAGAATTGAATAAACTAGATTATGTCGACGAAGACGGTGTTTCAAATAGTGAACATGGCCATGGTCTTCAACCAATCAATTCCTTCGCTCATTCCCATAAGAGTTTGGCTTAATCAATGTATAGCGTTTATCTTGCATGTATATAATATAATATATTTCTAACGTAACAAAACTCCTTTGTACTCCAAAAATGGCGCATAGGTTGCCGGTGAAGTGGTAACAGTCGTATTTTCCATCCCAGTGTACTTTCCAAGTAGGGTTCATGGTTGGGTTAATCAGTTGAATTTTATCAACAGTCATGTGACGTTTATTTTGAAATCGCGTTAAATTTAAAAACTCATACCATAATATTTATCGATAGACTACAAGGTTAACAAGTAATGGAATTTACGCAACCAACTCAAACGCAACCTACTCAACAGTCGCCAGCAACACAAGACGTTGAGGATTCGGATAAATCATATATATGCCGGTTGGTTTGTACGACAGGGCAGTACACACACTTTGACTTAACCCAAGATAAAAACCTATGGATTATAGGCAGAAATCAGGAATGTGACTATACACTCAACTTAAGTACAAGGCTCTCAAACAACCACATAAAATTATGGTTTAATTCGCAATATAACACTTTATGGGTACAGGACATGTCAACCAATGGGACGCATTTGAATAACAGTAGGTTGGTGAAAGGATCGAATTACATGTTAAACCAGGGAGATGAGATATCGGTAGGAAATGGTATTCCGAAAGACATAGTGAAGTTTGTTATTTTGTTTCAGGATCAGTTCAATCCGTCCAAATTTTCGAATCCTGACATGAAAGAACAAGGCATATACAAGGATTTCATCGTAAAAAACGAAGTTATCGGACAAGGCGCGTTTGCTACTGTAAAAAAGACAATTGAGAGATCGACAGGCAAGTCATATGCTGTGAAGATAATAAATCGTAGAAAAGCTTTAAAGAATGGTGAATCAATGGAAGGGGTTAATAGAGAATTGTCTATTTTACGACAACTAGATCATCCAAATATTGTGTATTTGAAATCGTTTTATGAGGATATTGATAACTATTACCTTGTTATGGAGTACGTTCCTGGTGGTGATTTGATGGATTTTGTAGCAGCAAACGGTGCAATAGGTGAAGATGCTACGCAAGTGATCACCAAACAAATTCTAGAAGGAATTAATTATGTTCACAAAATGGGCATATCTCATCGAGACTTAAAGCCAGACAACATATTGATTATGCAAGATGACCCAATTTTAATCAAAATTACTGATTTTGGTTTGGCTAAATTAAGTGACAATGTTACATTCATGAAAACGTTTTGTGGTACGTTGGCGTATGTGGCGCCTGAAATAATAACAGGTAAATACGATGCGAACGATTCCAATAACTATTCTTCATTGGTGGATATTTGGTCGCTAGGATGTCTTGTCTATGTACTCTTAACTTCACATTTGCCCTTTAATGGAAAGACCCAGACGCAGATGTTTACAAAAATTAAAAACGCCGAATATCACGAGTCACCGTTGAATACCTATAATGTTTCTGCTGATGGTAAAGACTTCTTGAACCGTTGTTTACAAGTTAATCCTAGGTTGAGAATAACTGCTGAGGGAGCGTTAAAACATAAATGGTTATCCCATATCAAGGATGATAACGAAGAATTGAGTCTTTCACAGTCGCAGAGTCAGCAATTAAGAAAAATTGATAATGACATGGTAAGGCCATTGGAGAAAAACCAATTCAAGGTGCCGAAACGGGTGGTTTTGCCTCCGTCTCAACAACCTGCAAGTCAACCTAAGACGATTCCTAAGTCTAAAGTTCCTATCAATGACAATGTACCTCTTGTCGAAGCGAACGGCGATGTGCTAGAAGAATTAGCTAACACGTCGAGTAGTCAGAAAAACAGTTTAAATAACCACAGCTTGCAAAACATAACAAATGACAGCATAAATCAAAGTACAGGGAAAAGATCCATAGTCGCATCTCCAGAAACAGCGATAGAGACATCCAAGAGAATCAAGCTCGAGAACTTGAGCATAAAGGAAGAAATCCCAGTAGACACATTCATAATACTTGTACCAGTCGATAAGACTGTTAAAAGCAAACCGATATATATAAGACAAGGGGTCAACCCGTATGCAATAGGACGGAACGAGACGTGCGACACGTTCATCAACGATGACAGAATCTCGAAAATACATTGTTTGATCCAAAAGAAGCGGCACCCAGTGCTCGCATCGTCGATCTACGAAAGCCCGGCCCACTGTCTCGATGACATCTGGCTCCTAGACCTCAGCACCAACTCGTGTCTCATCAACGGCGTCGTGTTGGGCAAGCACCGCAAGACGCAGATCTTCAACAACGACGTCATCGACTTGTTCAAGGACGACAAGATCAACGAGCGAATGAGCTACAAAATCAACATCAACGACCAGACGGGGCTTTTCAACAGAGGTGAGCGCACCACAAACAACAAGATTGTCAACGTCCTCAAGCAGGACCTGAACGACCTCAGGTTGAAGCCCAAAACGGTTATCGAACCTCCGAACCCCGACCCCAGTCAGAAGGACGTTATTGGCAACGGCGGAAACTTCAACCCCCAGCTCAGGCAGCAGCGCAAGATGTTCACAAACTCCACCAAGTCAAGTCAATCTACAAAGAGAGCGAACCTACAAGTTGGCCAGTCCCGCCCCACCAACTCGTGGTTGAACTAAATGTCCTCCTAATAATATATATATCCATACATAGACGAATAGACATCTAGAGCATACCACCTACACAACCTACATCCCATCTCTTTCCACTCCATCTTTTCTCTCCCCCATCTTTCGCCTCCAACATCTCTTTCCCCATCGATGCCCACAAAAAGCAGGACTCAATTTCCACTTCCAGTCGCCTGAATCCACGATTTGGAAAACACTGTGGAGACAGAGAGCAACTGTTCCTTTATACTGCTAAACAATACAAAAATTTATCGGCTCGTGGTTCCGGATTCCAACACGGTGACTACTGATTATCCTAATAAATCACGACAATAAACTTTTGCAAAAAGATCGCATCTGTATTTATAATTATTATACTCTATACTGGTCCCCTCGTTCTCCGCAGAAAGATTCAATTGCGCGAGTAAAACTTATTTGAAAACTAAACACCAATCAACTCCTTTAAAGCATTACAGAGATCGCTAGTCCGTTGTCTATTGCACAGACAGTGACGTGACTCGGTGGGTGCTGCCTCAGAGTAAATTAAGCTGCGAAATTGGAGAACCGAATGTTTTTCAGATTTTAAAACGGCTACATTAAAAAATGTCGATAACTGAAATATAACGGATTTGGAAGAATAAACATTTAAAAGCATTTGAGAGGGATAAGCTTTTCAGAGATATTGAATTGTAGTAATATCAGGAATATTTACGAAGAAGACTATGGGAATAAAAGATTATGCAGTGAACGAAGTAAATGAGGTGGGCTCCAATATGGAAATGGAGGACAACGTCATCAAGACAATCATCTCGCCACATTCGGGGAGGATGGTCAATAACGCCAACAACGTGGACGAGGCCATGAAATATGTGGATGACGAGAAGATCGAGATCGATGAGTATGAACAGAAAAGTGCTTCGTAAAATCGACTTATGCTTGATGCCTTTAATGTGCTTGTTGTATTGTTTCCAGTTTATGGATAAGCTGTCTAACTCGTTTGCATCGATCTTAGGGTTGAGGGAGGACATGGGTATGGAGGGCAATATGTACTCGTGGACGGGTACTGCATTCTACATTGGTTACTTGGTATTCGAGTTTCCTGCATCGATGATGCTACAGAAGTTCCCAGTGGTCAAGGCAGTGTCTGTATTCATTATTATCTGGGGGGTCATATTGTGCTTGCATGCCGTTCCCAAATATGCTGGTTTTATTGCTTTGCGAATAATCCTAGGTATGCTTGAAAGTTCAGTCACTCCTGCGTTCGTTATCTTGACCAGTCAATGGTATAAGAAAGAAGAGCAGTTCATCAGAACCGCATTATGGTTCAGTTGTAACGGTATTGGTCAGATAATTGGTTCTGGTGCCATTGCATACAATGTCTATATTAACGAAGGCTCGTACTCCATGCAATCTTGGAAGTTGATCTTCATTGTCACTGGATGTTTGACTATATTCTTAGGGCTCGTTATCATATTACACTTCCCTGATACGCCAACAAAAGCCTGGTTCTTAACTGAAGAGGAAAAGAAACTTGTTGTCGAGAGAATCAGATCGAATCAACAAGGGTTTGGTAACAAGCACTTTAAAAAACACCAGTTCATAGAGACACTCACCGTCATCAAAACTTGGTTATTTTTCGTGTTTTCACTTTCTAATAACATTCCTAATGGTGGTATAACCAACTTCGGTAGTATCTTATTAACCGGTATGGGCTACTCACCAGGTGAGGCTTTATTGATGCAAATGCCTTCCGGTGCAGTAGAAGTTGTGGGATGTACTTTGTTTGCATGTGGTGTCCTTTTCTATCCATATCGTATGTTCTGGGCAGGAACAGTCGTCGTTGTAGTTGCAGAATGTATGTTATCATTCGGTAAGCTGCAACATGTTCGGTATGCAGGGTTCTGTCTCTATACTTTATCCCTTATTGGATTTATCTGTGTGTTATCCATTATTGCTTCTAATGTGGCAGGCCACACTAAGAAGGTTACGACAAATGCCATCTTCTTAATTGGTTATTGCATTGGTAATTTAATTGGACCGCAAACTTTTATCGATACCCAAGCTTATACTGGTGCGAAGATATCTATTGTTGTGTGTGGTGTTTCTTCGCTTGTAATTCTCGCTGTAATTATGTTCGCCTATTGGTATGATAACAAACAACGGGACAAGAATTGGACAAAGGAAGTTTACTGTTCGATTGAGAACCCGGAATTTGCTGATTTAACTGATAAAGAAAATCCAAATTTTAGGTACGAATTATAAATAGCGAATTTTCTGATATCATATTATATTATGTTATTATTCTAAAATACATTAAATATCGCTCAATATATGTACTATGCAATTCGAGATCAACAAATATCTAAACTAACATGAGGCTTCTTTTGGTTTATATTGAACTCCTTTAAATTCGAAAAATTCTCCTTATCGTTTGAAACATCGATACTAGTTTGTTTGTTTTCATCGCTATAATTTGAATCGATCAACTTTCTTAATTTTGTTGTTTTTGTAAGACTTTTAATGACATGATCTTTATCTTTCAATAACTCTCTTAAGTGAACAATTTCCTCCTCTTGGTCCTTTAATACGGCATCCGTGTGTTTATCAACGGACTCTTTATTAGCATTCTTAGATTCCTTCTTGAATGTATTCTGTTGATTTGATACCTTTAATTGATTCTCTAAATGTCCGATATAAGACTTGCATTCATCCATCTCATAATTCACTCTCTTGTAAAATTCTTCTAGGTTAGCCATCATCACTTGCAGCAACAGGTTATCTATACCTGACCCTAACAAATCGTTCAAAGTATCATTCCGCAATATTATTGTTTCGGTTTTCTGTAAATCATTAAGTCTAGTGAGGTGTTCTAACTTCTCGTTCAATATTTGGTTCTCGGCTATTAGTTGAGCAATCTTCATATTTTTCTCTAGTATAACAGAATTGTTATCAGTAGTATCATCGCTCGAATGTAACTTGAATATTGAAATTTCATTCCTTTGGTTGTCGATTGTTTTCTTTAACTCTTCTATAAGCTTAGCTGTTTCAGCTCCACCTATCGAAGAATGTTGATTCTTATTAACATTGATTACAATGTCTTTCGCTCTTGCTGCGAACCTCAAAGTATTATAAGTCTCTGATATGAATTGTTGATTGTGAGCAGAATTAAATGACCCTAGATGAATTGTACATAGTATCAGTACTAATGACGATCCTGATAATGCTGGTTGCAATAGCCTTGTTAATTTTGAATCTCTGTAAGGTATATGGTCATTAATCGTGTTTGGAGAATTTAAACCCGATGATGAAAGAGATAGTTTATTGATAACTGTGGATAAGGCCAATAATGACTTGTTAATATATGAACCTTCTTTCCTTCTCTCTAGGCTTGAAGTCGCTCTTTCCGAGCCAGCTAAATCGCATAGTGATAACGTACAATTTTGCTCCGTATTATTTAGTAAATCAATTGTACTCAATTTAATTTGCAAAATTGAATGTGATCTCGACGATCTGGCATTAAAGTCGGTGGCACTTGTCTTCCTATTATTATCGCCTTTTTTAATCAACAGTAAAATTTGCTCTTTGGAATTTATGATTCGGGATGTAATACCAACAATTTTTGTACCATAAACCGGATCGTCTCTAATTTTTAATTCAGCTGATGATGATGTATTCAACAAGTCTACGATTCTTTCGTTATATATTTCCAAGTACGTTATATTGATACTGAATTGTTTGTTACTTCTATCATTCTCCATCTTTCTGAAAATATCATCTATTGACAACTTGACAAACCCAGGATCGTCTTCACACCCTTTCATTGAAAAAGTCTTGCCAGAACCTGTCATCCCATACGCAAATATAGTCCCATTGTACCCTTCCTCAAGAAACTTATTCACTATTGGAGAGCACGATTTATTATATACTTCTCTATTCGTTAACGAAGTTTCTGGTGGGAAAACATTGTCAAAACTGTACGATGCCGAGTCCAGTATGTTATTAATTTTGTTTGAGTGTTGCTCAATCTCCCATGGCGAATGGGCTGGATTGAAACTATTTGGGTTTGGTCTAATTGACACTGTGATGGTACCAGTATAAGGCAGCTGCCTAACAAATGAAGGCGTAGTTGGCCTACTGCTATTACTCGCCAAATTTCCCATTGCTGAACTTGGTCTTGATCTTGTCGTGGTCATTCTTGGAGATGTTGGTCTTAACGATCTTGAAGATGGAGGTCTCCGTAATTCTGTTAATGTTGCGCGAGGTTTAGTTGTTTGTTGCAGTGGTGTAGATATTCCTGGCGTAGAAAAATTGGCTAACGATGACCTAGATCTCAATGGTGTTCTCTGTTGGGACATTCTATGTGACTTTAATGTTATGGTTGGTTCAAATGTAAAGAGGTGAATATGGTTTCTACTATTTTGTCCTTAAATCTAATCGATATTTTGAAGTTGTCGAGTGTTTACAAAAAATCCGTATTAGGAAATATAATAGCATCGTCTATTAGGTACCTAGAATCTATGGCACACCATTTTTCTAGAGAACTTCTATAGATTAACAATAATTGTTCGTTCATTATAACCCGTGGTAACGTTCATTATACTTATAAAAATTAATGTGATTCTAAATAGTAAGGCATGGTCTATCTGTTGGGTCCTTCCCATACCAAATAGACCAATTATTATATTTTGAGTTGAATAGACTACCCTCAAGTTCACATTCTTTCTTAGCTATAATTGCAGATCTTATATCTGCAAAATTTAAACAGAAGCATAGTTTTCTTGAAATTACAGATGCAATATCAATTATTTCTCCAAAGGCTGCAAAATCCTTCTTAATCTCTTCGATGTCAAGATCCTTTGATAGATGAGTCCTTGGAGATGGATAATGCATCACATAGGAGTGTCGGGTCAACTTATCTGGTACGGATTTGGAGAATATCAAGCATCTCCGGGCACCATAAAAGCTAATTTCGTTCATCAAATATTTTGGTACTGATGGATGATAGTGTTCAAAATCGTGGGTATTTGTTCTATTAGCCCATTCTAGAGAAAGAAATCCCCCGTTTAGAACTAAAAGACCCGTACTGGTACCATAGTTATAGAACTTCTTGGCGTGTTCAGGAAAGATGAAATATAGCTCTATCGTTGAATCTTTCTTATGCTCATGGAACACAATTCTTTCCAACGGACCACCACATATCTGTGAAACGACACTTTTTGCACCACACATACCAGTGATGTCCTTAATTACCACCACTCTTCTAGCTTGGTATGAATCCAGCAGTTTCCTAGTGGTCGTCTTAGTATCAGACTTAGATTCTCTTACCAGATTGTTAGCCATATTTTCCAATGACGGCTTCGTGACACCCAACGCTCTTCTCTGTTGTTTCCCTAAAGAGTCACCTTTAGATTCTGGTCTTTCAAAATGAAGCTTCCTCAACCTGATGAGCTCGAGTTCATGTTCATGTTTCTTTTCAACATGAGCAAGCTTTTTAATATCAGTTTCAAGGACTGATCTATCAGATAAATAGCTCGAATGACGAGTAGACAAGTCATTTCTTTCGTCTTCAGCATTTAGGACCCCACTATTCCATTGGCTTAATGATTTAGTACATGCTCTTGCGAGCCTTCTAATGCCAACTTTCTCATTCTTTCCAGAGTACGTATGGTCACTCCACATGCTTGTTATCGAAGTAATTCTGGAACTCTTAGTTTCATTATCCAAAATAGCAGGATCCTTCATGTGGGTCAACCGTAAACGATTTTGAGGAGACGCCTTATTTATTGAAAGGGCCTCGATTGGAGCTAACTTTTTAAACATGTGGTATAAATATAATCAAATGAAAGCAATTGATTTAGCAAAATAATAAGCAATACTTTTCTTACAGGTATATCTTTTTCTATATTTTAAAGATGCAAAAGTGGCCATATATGTATCCATATATAACAATTGGATTTGTGACCTTAATTTGCGGCAATAGGACATAACCAGATTCTTGAACACTATGATTACAGCGTAATACAAGGTATTATTATCATTATCATATATTCAAATACTAGTTGTATTGATGTAATTTTTTGTTTTGTATTTATATCAAGCTTATTGACATATTTCTGATTTCTTAATTTTATTCGGTTTTAGTACCTTTTGAAGTGCCTGAAATTTCGATGAGGTGAAAAAAATCAACTTACTTTCTGAAAATCATTATTTAATTTATTCTTTTCTATCACCCAATAGTTCATGTATAGACTTAAGAAATAAATATTCTCGGTACCACATAGATTTATTCCTAAATTTTTCAAAACAGGGTATAAATCAATTATGGAAGAGGTAAATCCCGTTAAAAGAAACGTAGAGAATGATTCTATTGATCCATCAAAAAAATTGAAACTTGATCAACAAATTAGAGCTACTAAGGTCGTTCAAGAAAATGAGGTTGGTATAACTGAATATATTAATGAAGCTAATCGAACTGGTGGTGGCTTTTTTGGTACGATCAAACAAAGATATTCCGATTTTCTTGTTAATGAAATTGATCTTAATGGTGAAGTTGTGCATTTATTGGACGAAGGTGTAAAGCTTGGAAAGACAAGAAAAGAAAAAAATCTCGAAAAGAGACAAATGGAGAGAGCTGATTTACAAAACAAAACGCAGGAAGAAATTGATCAGATCAAAGACGCTAAGAAAACTGAGGAAGAAGAAAAGAAAACTGAAGAGGATCCTCAACCAAAATATGAATTAAGTGATGAAACTCGTGCAGCAATATTGGAATTGATTACAATAGATGAACTTAAACAAATTGAAGGATTATTCACAACGGGTAGCAATATGGAAACCAAAACAAGCTTTCCAGAAAAACAAACTCGTGGAAAATTACATCAATTACTTCGTGAGGCATTCCAAAGTAAATTGGAAACTGTCACTTCAACAGAAAATACTTTTAGAATTGCATTAACTAAGAATTCAAAAAATCCTAGAAGAAAGAATCCCCAAGAAAGTATTAATCACGTTGATGAAAACGGTGTTGTTAATTATGGCCTAGGTCCATTTAAGTATTATTTACACTTCACCGTTTACAAAGAAAACAGAGAAACTATGGAAGTGGCTTCGACCATCTCTAAATTCTTACGCATCCCGTCGAAGAGCATTCGATATGGTGGTACTAAGGATAGAAGGGGAATTACGTGCCAAAGATTTTGCATCCATAGAGGTAAAGTTGCGAGAGTCAGTTCCTTGAATAAAGGTTTGAAAAATGCTGTCGTAGGTGGATTTGCTTACGAAGATAGATCTTTAGGTTTGGGTGATTTAAAAGGTAATGAATTTATTATCACTGTCAGAGATATCAAGTCATATAATCCTGAAGAAAATGTCGAAGAAGTGGTTTCGAAATGTTTTAAATCCTTAAAAGATAAAGGCTATATTAATTATTATGGTATGCAAAGATTTGGTACATTTTCAATTTCCACTCATGTTCTCGGTATTTACATTTTAAAAGAAGATTGGAAAGGTGCTGCAGAATTAATTTTATCAGAACAAGAAATAGTAGCTCCAGATTCGATTGAAGCAAGGCGTATTTGGGCGGAAACATCTAATCCATCTTTGGCACTAAAAAAGATGCCGCGTCGTTGTACTGCAGAACATGCCATTTTAAGTACTTTAGATAAAGAACCTTATGATGAAAATAAAAACTTCAGCAAGCAGTCCTACTTTAAAAGTATAATGGCGATTCCAAGAAACTTGAGGATTATGTATGCCCATGCCTACCAATCATACATTTGGAATTTAGTAGCTTCCAAAAGGTTTGAATTATTTGGTTTAGAAGTACAGGAGGGTGATTTGGTTCTTGTGGATAAAGAAGCCAAGCTTGAAACTAATGAGGAAGATGATGACGATTTTGAGGAAGATATAGTTACAGACAAGTACATTAGGGCCAGACCGTTGAGTAAGGAAGAGGTGGAAAGTGGCAAATACACGATTTACGACGTGGTCTTACCGACTCCAGGTTTCGATATCATTTACCCATCAAACAAACTATTAGAGCAGGTGTATGTTGATGCAATGGCTAAAGATGGTTTGGACCCTAGAAATATGGCTAGGAGAGTAAGAGAATTCTCTTTAGCTGGTTCCTATAGACCTATTATGGGTAAACCAATTAATTTGTCGTATGACATTGTTCGTTATAGTGATTCGATCGAATCATTGGTCAGAACCGACTTGGAGATATTACGTTTGAAGAAAGAAGCTGAATCGAAGGGTGAACCTATTCCGGATATTTCTAGAGTCATTGAATCGAGTGATCCAAATGCCGACAAAAAAGCAGTCGTATTAAGAATGCAATTAGGTGTAAGTTCCTATGCTACTATGGCATTAAGAGAATTCATGAAAGCTGATACTGCTCGTCTAAGTAATAACCTTAACGTTGTAGAATAAATACTATATACTTCATAAATATGAATTTTGCAACTTTTTCGCATATGAGCTAAGATTCACGTGTAGTACCTCAAATGAACCCACAAAGATCGGACTCCTTAGCCAGTAAGTAAACATTTATGTAATGGGATCAATTGATTCTTCAGAGTTTAAAGGGAATATGTCTAGTAAGGTTCTAAGAATAATTTCTCCTTCTGGTTTCCGGGCGTTGTTGTCAAGCTCAACAAACCAATCTCGGGTAGTTCCAATTGATGCTACATGGTATATGCCAAATTCACCTTTCAATGGAAAGGATCAATTTTTGAATGAAGAACGAATTGAATCTGCAGCATTCTTTGACCTTGATTCAATTTGTCTCCCTGATTCACAATATCCACATATGTTGCCACCATATGACTTATTTAATAAATCCATGGCTGATTTAGGGATTCGCAAAAGCGATACATTGGTGGTTTATGACAAAAGTGGTATTTTTTCAAGTCCTAGGGCTGGTTGGAACTTATCGCTCCACGGTCATCGTAGGGTCTATCTTTTGGATAACTATAAGACGTATAAAAGATATGAGTATCCTTTAGATACAAAAAAAGCTACATCATTAAGTACCCCATATTCTAAATCAGAAACCATTGAATACGAGCCAGTTTCTGAAGACAATGTTATTTCAAATTATAGAGATCAAGTAATAGACTACGAGGAATTACTTGGCCTAGTTGAAAGTGGACATTTGGATAATGAATACGTAACTTTTGATGCCCGCTCCACTGATAGATTTTCAGGAGCATCTCCGGAACCAAGACCCGGTTTATCCTCCGGTCATATTCCTTTTTCATTATCAATGCCTTTTTCTAAAGTTCTCAACCAAGATTATAACACGTATAAAAGTAAGGAAGAGTTGATAGAGCTTTTCAAAGAGGAATTTGGTATAGATTTTTCTAAACCAAATCCTACGAATGACAAGAGAATAATTGTAATGTGCGGAACTGGTGTTACAGCAGTCATATTAAGATTGGCCTTAGAATCAGTCATTCAAACTAATGTTCCAATACGTGTTTATGATGGTAGTTGGACAGAATGGGCCCAACGAGCTCCTTCAGAATATATAGTTAAAACTAACTAGTTCTTTAGTGATCATCTAACTATACAATAAAAATATACAATACTTCAACTCCATAATTTTATACAATTATCGACTCCCCCACTTATGAACAAACATCTCATTTTAGACTCTATCAACTTCATTAGTTCGTTATTTTTATCTTCTTCGGTCTTGGTTTTAATGTTCTCTTCAGCTTTTAAAGGCTCGAAGTTATTGGTGATTTCAAAACTTGCAAACTCGATGTCATTTATAAAGCCTTCATGACCAATTAAATTCTTCACACATTTGACTCTACCATTAACATTCAAACTGGCAAGATCCCAAATCTTAATTGTTTTATCGTCGCCTCCACTGAATATAAATCTTCCATTGGGATGTATGTTTAATGATTTTACCCATGATTGGTGTCCTATTAAATCAGCAATTAACCACCCTTGAGAGTTATTCAATTGGGAAGGTAGAGGGTGTCTATGAGGCCTAAATATTGGTGGTGGTAAAAGCCACAACTTAATACTATTGTCACGGCCACCAGATATGCAATACTTATATCCTAGCAAATTTGCATAATTTGGGTCATTGATAACCTCAGATGATATATTTGGAAAAATCGATTCATTTCCCTTAATGTATTTATCGATGATGAAATTTGAATGAAAAGGCAAGAATTTAACACATTCTATGACGTGGGTATGACCGATAGAAAGTGATAAACCAGTTCCTGATTCTGCATGAGATACCCTAATTGACTGATCGTTCGAACAAGTGACTAGGAAATCTCCAAGTTCTGGATTTATATCAGGTTGTTCTACCAAAAGGTTTGAATTAACACTAATGACATCAATGTCTCGTACCCAATCACTATGACCGACAAAACTTTTAATGCAATATCCGTTTATTAGGTCCCATACCTTAACAGTTTTGTCACGAGAAACAGAATAAAGAATATTTGGTTTCGTGGTTGAAAATACTACCGACGAAATCGTATGTTCATGGCCTGTCAAAGTCCTAATATGCTTGAATGTAGCACCATCCCATATTTTAATTGATAAATCTGAGGAACTAGTTGCGATAACGTACGTGCTGTTTTTGGATTCATGGAATTCAACGGGTCTCTTGGACCATGCTATTGTATTTATGCCTCTTACATGAGCTTTGATTATCTTCTCAGGTATCAATGATTCGTCATTGACTAAATTCCATATAATTAGAGAACCATCAGAACATCCCCCAAGTATAATTGGTAGATACGGGTGGATTGAAACCGAGTGTACCAACTGGTGTGACTGTGTTTTAAAAGATTTAATAGAAGAATTTGGGAGCCAATTTATCTTATCTTTACCAATAACTGATGCTGATGCAGAAGGAACTATTTGTTGTGAGTCAATAACTGTTCTCAAGTTACTTATTTCGCCTTCTAAGTCGATAATTTTACGTTGTAGCCTTAATACAGTTGACCATTTTTTTTCTAAATAGTTTGGAATGACAACGTCATCGATAGAACTCAACGGAACATTTAAGCTGTCAGATAATTTCTTAATAAGATCGTTATCGAGTGATTCCTCTGTTACCGGTTTTATGTATTGAACGATTGCTTTGTTCAACTCTTGTTGTTGCCTCGCAGTCAATATCTGCGATTGAGGCATAGTATGTGCAACTATGATCTTTGTTTGATTCGCTTCAAAACATTCAAATCTATTCAATTAATAAAATTTCAGGTCGCACATAGATTTTTATCTCAGTTCTACTATTTTAATAGAATACGGAATACGATCTATTAATGTCAAGTCGCAATAACGGCTCAGTACTTATAAAATGATTTATCTAGATTATTTAGGACCTCCCTTCAACGCGGCAAAGCGTGCTTTCAATGTATCAAAATCATTCTGTTCTTTACGAGGGACAGTTGTAACCTTTTTCTCCGATTTAGCTTCTGACGTTGCCTCTGCTATAGGTTCCTCTGCTTTTAATGCTATTCCACCACTTGGTTCATCATCATTTTCATCATCATCTTGGTCATTTTCATTATCATTTACATCCGCGATATCTTCAACGTCTGAAAGTTCCATGTCTGACATTCCAGAGTAAGGTGCTTGGTATGCCTTTGCAATTTCACACAAATATAAATTCACTAATGTTTCCGGTGGCGCTTCTATCTGACATCTGGATACAATTTTCTCGGGAACCACACCATCATCATTATTCATGGCACTTTTGCCAAAATCAATGCCATATTTAAAAATCAATATTTCACGTATAGTGGTCAATTCCTTCAACTCTGTGCTGGGTGCAGAATAGATTATTGTGTGTACTGCTTCTTTTAGTCCTGAGTCACAAGTGGTTCTAGTTTGATCTAATATGATTGATATCCTTGCTAATAACAACTCGCAGTACAATTCTAAAAATTCAAGTAATTCAATGTATATGTCATCGCGTATAATATTCTCTACTCTGATTTTGGCACTCGATTCTTTTCCTTGGCTTAATAGGTCTGCTAATTGACGTCTTTGTTGCTTAGTTAAGGCACTTTTTTTATCTTGAATAAACTTTAGTTTACTAATCGCCATTTTCAAAGAAGTCTTCAACTTCGTTGGGCTTAGATGTGGTGGTGGATGTGCGTGCATAATATATATATATATGTTATTATCAATAGGGTTTATTACAGTATTAGGTTAGAGTTAGTATACCTCCTTTCAACTAAGTAAGGGACAAGAGCTGTATCTACACTCTACACTTATGTATTCACGTGATTTTATAAAAAAGATGCAATTTAACATTATTCATTAAATACTATGCATTAATTACTTCACCATTATCAGAAACGAGAGTGTGTTCATGAGCAGGTGTACCTTTGACTACTACTTCTTCTTCCTCGTCACGACAAGGTACGCGGTCATTATTGACATTTGTGAATCTTTTCAAAGTACAACACTTAATTTCTCTTATAAATTCGTCCCCCATAATGTCCTCTAATGTAGCTCTCCTATGTGAATCAAGTTGAAGCATTTTGCGGACTATAGGTCTTGATGCATGAGGCAATAATCTCATTAATCTATAAGGGCCGCGAATTTGTTTATGAGATTGCTTCTTTTTACTGTGATGAGACGGTGAATCCTTTTCTTTCTCTGAGTTACCGGTATTACGAGCCATATATCTATTATCCTGTTCCTGGCGCGGTTCTAGCGATTGTTTCTCTTGTTTTATTACATTATACTTCGATTTCATTTCGCTCTTCTTGGTTTCGTATTGATCTAATTTTTCTTCAATTGCTTGTAATTGAGAGTGTATTTCTTGGATTTTGTCTTCTGATAAAACTTCTATATCTTGCAAGTTCTTTTCATCGCCCTTTTCTTTCAAAGAATCTCTAGAATTGTCATCCATATTTGGCTGACATTCATTTGAATCCTTTTCATTCTCATTCGGACATTCTTCAACTGTTGAGCTTTCCTCTGCATATTCTTCGTCCAACAACTTCTTTTTTCTGTTCAGTCTTGCAACCACATTCTTCAACTTACGCTGTTGTAATAATGTTTTGTGACATTCATTGCTTAACTCGTAATCATGCCAATTGTCATCATCCATCGAGTATAATCTGAAACTGTTATCCTTCTCGGGATTTGGAATTTTCCATGGGAATCTCTTCAATGTCATACAACAATAGATTATAGCAATAGACCATAGATCTACTGGTTGTGGGTTATATGAATTGGGATTCTTTAAAACTTCCGGTGCTAAATAAGGATCGGAACCGACAATTCCATGACACGGATGAACGCTGTCCTTCTGATTACCGTGCTGATCATAAGGATATCTGAATATTACCGCACTTCCAAAGTCAATAATCTTTAATATACCATCGTTTGTTAAAACACAGTTGTCTAATTTCAAATCTCTATGCGCCAAACCTAACGAGTGTAAATAACTAACACCAGTCAAAATCTGCTTTAAACAACAGTTGATTTCATTTCTCGACATTTTTCCACTCATAACAACAGCAAAGAAATCAATTGGCGCGTACTCCATAATTTCAAAATATCTATTATTTTCATGCAAAATATCAATGGTTTTAATAATATTTGGGTTTTTCAATGTAGACCCAATACAATATTCGGCCGTACATTTTCTCGTATAGTCCTTTAAAGACTCCGTATTCCTACGAGGTCTAAATTCTTTCACAGCAAATGTCTTAGAATCAGAGGGGCGAATAATGAGGCGGACTGATCCTCCAGCACCACTACCTAGTTCCTTACCTAATTTACCGTACTTTCTAACCAATGATGATTCGTCGTCCTCAAATGGATCCTTATTCAGGCTTGCATTGATATGTGACGCGTTGTTAAGTAATTGTGTGGAGGTTTGGTTAATTAGTGTCGCAAGAGATGCCGAAGATAAGTCCTTCATGTTTTGATTACTCGCTGCAGCAATGGCAGGGGGAGAATGCAATTGGTTATCGTAAGTCTTTAGTTCATTCTTTTTGGAAGCGGAATTCTTCCTTGCTGGTTTGAAGAAACGTTTCAATTCTACCATCGAGTTCGCTTTTTTAAAACTATGATTTGGGTCGTCTCTTGAAGCATTTGTATGTATTTGCGCTTGAGAATTAGGTGTATGATTGGTATGATGTTCAGAAGAGTTCGTTAATGTTGGTGAGCTTAAGGATTCAATGGAATCGTGCTTTCCCAAATGAATACCCAAAATCTTACGTCCTCCAGCATGAGAATGGTTTGAAGTGGACGGCGACAAGTCATCTTGCGGTTTAAAATGTGAAAATAATTTAAGCTTATGTCTGTCCGGCATATTTATTAATATTCCCTTCTCTTTCTATTCAACGAATGCAACTATTCTGTCTGAATGATTTACTATTCTGATTCCACTCAATTTACGGGGAAGTAGTTTGCTATATTGGTTTTTTTATTGTATTACTCTTTCCACTAACCGCAATATTCATTAAATAATCAAGAACTATAAAATACCTTCTTCCTTTTCTTAGCTTCTATATTTCGATCTTATTTCAATCCGTATCATCTATATACAAAACGTCCACTATAGTAATGTTCCCGTATTACTTCGAATTAAGTTCCTCTGGTATACCCTTAGACTCCGGTGTACGATTTTCCCGCAATTTAATTTGACAGTAATGTAGTCACGTGCAAAATCGATTATATTATAGATAGATGTATATAAAACTACTTATTATCCTTGATAGCAGTACCTCTGATATGTTTCTCTCTTTCAGAGACAAACGGTTTCGATCCTGGTTTGGAGTGTCTTCTTTCGTTATCTTCTCTTTTCTTCAAAGCATCAATTTCAACCCTCTTAATCTCATTAGCTTTCTTAACAACCTTTGGAACATGGCGATGTCTCGCAATTCTCTTGATCTCTGGCATATGCTTAAACTTTTCTTTCAAGGCAGCATCATATTCGAGTTTAGATCTATGTCTTGCAGACTTGATGTTCGATCTGTCTGAAGCCACAGATCTCCACAACCTTACATTTGCGTCGTCGGAACCACTCAATATATAACGCGCATCTGTAGTGAACTTGACACAGAATATACGCTGCATTCTCTGCGTGTGGTATATGTCTCTCAGGTGACCTTCTCTGGCACGGAATATACGCAAAGTCTTATCATACGAACCGGTCACCAATTCCTCACCAGTAGGGGAGAAATCAACATCCATGACTGCTGCCACATGGTCCTTGTAGACATTCAAGGATCTGTTCAATTTCCTCATGTCCCATAAGTACGCGTTATGATCGTCACAGGCACTGGCAAAATTATATGCTTCCATTGGGTTCCAAGAAATGGCATTCGTTTTTAAGCTGGTAACAACCTTTTGTATTGGGGAATTCGTACGGACATCGTACAATACAATAGAATTATCAGAACCAGAAGATGCAATGATATTAGTTTCGGTTCTGTTGAACTTCACGGTGTTTATGTTATCAGCCCCCCAAGATAAATTTGAAATGTATTTAGATCTGTTCATGTCCCACAATTGGATTGACGCACCCCCGGTAACAAATAATTCTTCATTATTATGGTGGTCAACACCCTTAAATGAATGTTCTCCTAAAAATGTCTTCACCAATCCGTTATCCTTCTTGGCGTAAACAGTTGTATCAGTTTGGCTTGCATCAAAATCATCCTTGCTAACAGACCATAACTTAACAGTCTTATCGTCCCCACACGACAACATATGACTAGTGTTTGGAGTAACACATAACCCACTAACCATGCCGTAATGTGCCTTGAAACTTATAACTTCATCACGCAGTGTCATGTCCCAGTATTTTATGACCCCATCACCGGCACCTGTAGCTATTTGATTCGTGGTAGAAAAATTTCTTGCTACTGAGTATATACCATCTCTATGACCATCTCCCAACTGTCCTACAAATGGTTGCGCAAACATTCTTTCCATTTTAGTAGCTGTCAATGCTTTCGTGTATTCTCTTGCTCTTTCAAATGGATGTAATGCTGGATTTAAATTTCTAGGAAGTGATGATTCTTGGGTATTTCTGACCGGTACATATGTGTCCGATGACCTGCTTATTGTCTTTAATTTCATGGTATGTGTATCAATATCGTATATCAAGTAAAGTTGAAATAAATAAATCAACCAACTGTAATTAAAAAAAATTTTGTGATGAGATTATCATCATCGCGCAAAAACGCATACAATTTACTAGTACAAATCAAGATAATTAAATTATTTATTAATTGATACTTATACAGTTAGGCATATTTTTCTTTAGCATTTATAATACTAGTAGTACTTATAATCATATTAGTATACGTACTAATAGCACTAGTACGAATGCTAGTAATTGTAGACTATGAATGATATATCAGTAAATTTACTTTCAAATTTCTATCCTTCTATAACAATAATTGCAATTGGGAAGGTAGGTACAATAATAATAATAAATATGTTACTTTAACATAAAATTTAATTGGAGGATTCCACCTATTAGCAGCATTTGTAGATTAATCATAAGTCCTGCTTATGTTTATTAATAGGTCTTGGAAATTCTATACTTTATAAGAAAAGACCAAAGTCGGCAGTGTTAAAAGCTGCGTAATATGTAACAAGTATTAAGGGGCGTCTTTTTACAACGAGGTATCTAATACTAAACCCACATCATCAACATTGGATTTTGAAATATCTTCCAAAAACGGCAATAAGTCAAGTAATTCATTATCGTGTGTGTCGCTGAACCAACTGGAGATCGGTATCGAGTGCTGGGGGTGGAAAATATATGATGCCGGCGAATTGTCAATAATAATCGAGTCGGTTAGCGGTCTTCCCAATTGTGACAAGTTCTTGATGAAATTGCCCTGGTAATTATAACATGAGTCTCTAAATAATCTATGGTGCACGGCATTATGAACATCTAACTTGTCCAATAAGGGATTGCCATATTTCAGTACCGATGCCGTGAACACCACAACCTCGAACCATCGGCCCACCTTCTCCATGAACTCATCTACCCCCGGTCTCTTGATAACATAGACATGGTGAACTTGGTTGTCGATCTCCACCGGTATCACGAAATCCGCAGTGCGCAAGTATTTGAACGACGAGTGTACTAGAGTTTCGTCCAAGTCCAATACAAGGCATTTCTTGTTGCCAAACGACTTGTCTTTCACCCCCAACAAACGCCCTGTCTCTTCGTTACACGACTGGTCTTCTTGTAGCTTGGTTAAGTCCATGAATGACTCAGAGTCCGCATCTCCGTTCTCGTCGTACACCACCTCCTCTTCCTCGATATCGCCCGTCTCGAGGTCCGTGCGTCTCGGGTCCTCGTAGTTGGGGTCCTCGTGGTCCATTATCACTTCGGTCATCACCGGTACTTCCTGCGATTGGTTGTTTGGCGTGGGGTTCGACTCGTTCGTGTTGGTGATTGTGTCCGTTTCGTTTACCGAGTTATCGTCCTCTACAAGGTCCACCTTGTCCTTGGCTGCAGTCGTCACCGGCTTATTGTTGCTTGGATCGCTAACAATAATGTCCTCGTCTGCTGCCTGTTCAATGTTCACCTTCAGCCCACTACCCTCTGGCCGAACGTCGCTGTCGATACCGTTCCCATTACTGTGTCTCTGTTTGTCGCCCATCAGGCCATTTCTATGTCTATTCGCAAGTTGGTTGTGTATTTTATCGTCGCTATCATCCTTTGAATCAACTGCGCAACATAATAATGACGAGATTAACTTATCCATTGTGATTTTTACCTCTTGCTGTTATTATCTATTTTCTTACCTGAGCGTGTAGTTTTTTTACTGGGAAAAATTTCAAACAAATTCAATTATGCAAAGATGGGATTTTTATATAAAGCAATCAGCTAAGAACAATAAGTACGTGATTTTGTGAGTGGTTACCCTAAATATCCTACTAGTACGAACTAGATATGTTCCTACTTAAACAACACTTACAACGTTTAACTACTTTGTGGTTGGAAGAAAATTCAAAAAAGACGGTGAGACACTTTACCGCGGGATATTTCACACGACATTCTCCCCGGTTTGTTTTATTAGACCTCATCGATTGCGACATTTATTTCTGTTCTCCTATGATTCAGATGACTCACATTAACTTATGAGGATATGACGGGAGTGGCTACATATTGCGTGTATTTCGGTTGTGGTCTCGTGTAGGTGGTGTGTAGGTGGTGTGTAGATGGCGTGTAGGTTTCGTGTGATTACGGGCTAGGGGTGGTGGTTTGACTGCAAGGTTGAGAGCTGCGTTCGGGTGCATTGGTTGCAATCTGGAAGGGTGTGTGCAATTGATTGACCAACGTCGCCCATTGGGCCCAATGGGCTCAATGGGCCTATAAGTCGATGAAGCAGAGCCCCTGTCCCAGACCAGATTCCCGTTTGGTGAAGTATGAGAATGCATGAGGCATGCGCGATGGTGGTTCTTGCACCATCTTGATTGTCCTGGGTCCGGACAATAGGCATGGACAGCGGTCGGTGGCAGATGTTGCCACCGTGGGATTGTACCACGAAGGGGTACGAGCTGGTGGCGTAGACCGTAGAGCAGTAGCAGGAGCAAGAGCTTCTGGCGCCTTGTGCAGGATAATTTGAAAAATGATACGGTTAGGACAAAATGTAGACATAAAGAACAGTCATTCCGGCCACACAGACGAACGCTGATCTAGAACTGGGAGAACGAGCATTGATGGATCCGGTAGCGTCATTTATATCGAAGTACTTTCCAAGACTTCCTAACCATGTGATATTGGAGGTGTTGAGCTACCTCCCTGCGGACTACATCACAGACTTCATGATGAAGCTAAATAACGAGGTGTCGGACTTGATCCTAGAAGAGTACTTCTCGAGAGAGATGCATTTGATGCTATCACCGACATACTTTCCGCACCGGTGCAAATACCCCGAACATGTGAGAAGGCTAATTGACTTTGAGAGTTTTGGGGAAATTGACGAGTTCTTGACCGAATTTCCAGATATCAACCCCAGACGGGTGGTTTTCATAACTGGAGGCGATTTTCGGTCGTTGGAGCAATTGCTAGTCAGTTACCGTGAAAGGTTTATCAAAAAATCGTGCGAGATTGATATGTACATTGAGCTGTACGAGCTTGATGATAAAGACTTGGATTTGATAGCGTCGTTTCCAAACTTACGGAAATTGCAATTCTCGAGGGCCACAATGACAAAGACCTTGCATTCGTTGGAGAAATGCCTACACAAACTCGAAAATCTTCAAGAACTCGTGTTTCTTGGTCATAAAATCATTGACTGGTCGCGTATAGCGTTTCCAGCAAACCTCAAACTCCTCGATATTTCTTGGTATGATCATCTCAATGTAAATACCATAAGCTTACCGGGTTCCATAACGGATCTATTTTGGAATCAGTCGGGCTTGGATAGTGAAAAACTCGTCAAACAAACATTTCCGGCACATTTGAAGACATTAATGCTCACATATAATAATTTAACTTCCATCGATGTATCTATTTTACCCTCAACGTTAGAGACGATTGATCTACTGTACAATAGCATTAACAGCTTTACTTCTGCGTCATCCAATAATTCATGGCCTGCAAATTTGAAGTCCATCTTGTTGTCCCATAACTATATTACTAATGCAGGCCTAGCAATGCTTGCAGAACTAGACTGGCCTCTAGGCTTACAAAATTTGAAGCTTGATAATAACAGAATCACGACCTTAGCTGATTTGAAATATTTGCCAGACAGGTTAGAATATTTAGATCTATCCTTCACTTGGCTTACATCGTTGGATGTTGTGCAGGCGGATTCTACACTGGGCGACCAAGCTTTCTACAAGTTCCCCGAGTTCTTGGATACCTTGCATTTATCAAATTGTTATCACTTGGACTTTTCGAATTACCTGGAAACAGAGAGAATCAACTTTCCGCCTTTCTTGACCTGTTTAAACCTTGACGATTGTAATATCACCGATTTGCAGGTATTCAATTTTCCGAAATCAATCAGAAAACTATCGATATCAGGCAATAAGATTGAAGATTTGAATTCGTACAACTTGACTATTGACGAAGGAAACGGACCTAAAAAAGTTGTCAACTGGAATCAGTTGGCGCATCTAATGGACTTAGAATTGTACCTTAACAAAATACAGACTTTGGATGCGTGGGAAGTCCCACCAAACCTACGTAATTTGGACGTAAGACTCAATTTCATCACCCATATTTCAACCAACTGTCCACTATTCTCTTTGCATCACGCCCAATCTACAAAGAACTTACAGGTATTGAAACTAAGTGACAACAACATCAGGACAATTGCGTTTGATGTGGCCATGCCTTCCAATCTTCAAACTTTACTACTAGATAGAAACAATTTGGTCGAAGAATTCGTCTTCCCTGTCAGTTTTGTCACGAGCTACAATCTAGAGGAGTTGGGACTAGGTATGTGTGGCATTCGAAGGCTCACATTTAAATCACTGCCTACACGTAACTACCATTTTAAGAAATTGGATCTTACTGATAATTATCTTCTCTTCGATGCCTCTGATATCAGACAATCTATTGATGAGTTTTACGATTCTCTAGAAAATGGTCTAGGCGTAAAAGTATCGAAACGAAAATTTCGTGTCAATGGTGTACATACATTCATTTAAGTAGACCTTAATAATTATTATTGTATATTTTTGCATAAAATTCAAAGAAATTGCAAAAACTCGAATAATCGTTCCTTGAACAGAATAATGCGAACTTGTAACCAGCCACCTTTTTTTACGCAAATATTAAAATATATAGAACAAGACGTGTCCTATGTACATTAGAGAGTTTTAATCCTACTTTTAATACTTTCCAGTCTCAATTATAGTTTGCTGGTAATTTTTACACATTGCTAAGCTTTATAGAATGTCAAATCAGTTTGTACCACCCTCAACACCACCGAGGGTATCAAAATCCCAGAAATTATTGGTGATGAGAACTCCATCAACGTTTCAACCAGTGACACCACACAAAATAACTGAAACGTTTGCAACCCCATACACTTCAGGTAAGAATAAACGCAACGTGTTCAAAGGTACCAGTGAAAATAAGACTAATAAAACGCAATTAGTACCATTAACTCCAGAGTTCACACCACAGAGATCACCACACAGAGCACACAAGAGAAAAAGGAGTGCTGTTGATGCCATTTTCAAGCAAGCTACCGTGGATAATAATACAGGTACACAGACGCCCGTGACTGATTTGTCGGGATTGTTGATGCCTACACCATCTACTGTTGGATCAGGAAGAAGAGTCACATATAACCATGCTAGACAATTGAAGCCTCCTGTGTTGAGCTTTGAAACATTATCCAAATTGAATGATAACTTAAACTTCGAAGAAGATGTGGATGATGATGACGTATTTAGGACATCTACGCCACAACTTGAATCAGGTTTTATACAAAACTCAAATTTGAAACTATCGACCAATGAACTATTGCCAAACAACGCGTCTCCTATAAAGAAAAGTTCCAGCGTACGGAAACGACTTCAGACTCCAAAGGGTCAAATAATTGACGATAAGACTGTCAATCATTGGCATGGTAAGTCATTTAATAATAGTTTTTCGTCAGATGATGAAGATTACGAAGATGTCAAACCTGTCAAAATGGAGAACCCATTCCTCACAAGCTCTGATCCGACCACAAAATTCGACAAACCAGGAAATCCATTTAATAACTCAAAGGATGCTTCGACGAATAAAAATGATGTTGACTATGCCAGACAGGTTGAATACTTTAATACTAAAAATGGGGAAAGGAAACTAGTTAATTTACTGAATAGCCAACGCCAAATAAAACCAAAAAGATTGGATTTCAGTGCTGTGACTGAGGGTAATTGAGTTGGCGACTCATAAATTTAATTGTAATTTTAAATATATATGTTTAAGCTGGACTTTAATGCATAAATAGTTATGAAAGCGATATTACTCGTAATACATGCAGTACATTTAGATGGTATTCTTTTGTTTGGTCTAGTCAAATTATCAGTGTAATTCGAATTGGAATTCGTGTGAATCATTCGTATATTTTGCAGCAAAATACTGAAAATCAAGTCTTCTTTTAAATCATAATATAAAACCGTATATTGATGTATGGTGTTAAAGTTAAGGTATTCTTAACCATCTTAGAATGATTTCTATCAATATTCCAATTTTATAGAGATTTTTCAATTTATATAATTTATTCAATATTTGCGAATAATTACAGAAGTTGTATGAAATATCAATTATTATAGATAAACATTTTATTAAAAATACTACTAGAAATTTAATATACTCATAAAACATCTTTGATGATTCTTCTTAGATAAATAATATAGGTAAAAGGCTTCAACTTTAGTCTGAAGCAATAATAAACTTTTAATTATAACTGCCACATTAAGTACTTTTAAGGTTAATTTCAAAGTAATGCTTCACTTTTTCATCCACAGCTACTTGTGATGGAATCTTGGAGTCATTATTTTGAATAGTTGCATCAGCACCTAATTTAATAAGTAGAATAGCTACATCGCCTTGTCCCTCAGCCAATGCATGATGCAAACTTGTCCAGCCGTTATTATCCTTAGCATTAATATTGACCTTTCCATGCTCCATAAGTAACTTGACTATTGGCTGGGATCCAATGCTAGCTGCTCGATGCAACCCAGTAAACCCATTTTTGTCCTTTATTCGACACGAACACTTGTATTTTACCACAAGCTTTTCCACTAACGCATAATGATTCTTACTTATAGCCAAATGCAACGCAATAGCTCCTTGATTAGTAGCCAAGTTTACATCGGGCGTGGGTTCAAGTTTCATTAGCTCATCTAATATCTGTACATTGCCGAGTGCAGACACGATATGAATTGGGGTCCATCCACTCGCATCAACCATTTCGTCAATATCAATTTCGTCAATTCCATTCCTAGGCTGCAATAATATTTTGGTAATTTCGTTGTTATTCATTGTACATGCCCAGTGTAAGGGTGTTCTCTCATCTTCATCCTTTTTGAATAATAGCTTAGGGTTATCATTTATCAATTGTTGAACAAGCATCGCTTTATTTGTTCTTATTGATTCATGTATTATATACTTATCTTCATCTCTGTCTGACATGATTGCCTCTTAGTTCTTAGGGATATTCAATTACAATTAGATTTTCAGGGATCTAAATAATTACAGGGATAAGATATTAGGAAATGGGATGGAAACTGTAGCAAATGTTAGGTGCAGTACTAATTTATGCTTGTGAAAAGTAAAGAAAGATCATCATTTGGAAGTTCAACTAAAGAAAAGCAAAGTGCAGAGTAAACATGACATCTATACCTGGATTTGGTGGAGACTTGAATAGTAATATGGATGAAGATTCTAATGTAAATAAGATCACGGTCGTGGAAATTAATGGGCAATCAGAATGGAGGTTTGAAATACCATTCAGAATAATTCTTAAATTGAAAGTGGTTAACGGGATAGGAGAAGTATTTGGAACGGAATTACCTTTAAATGTTGAACTTCTGTTTACAGGGGTAAAATATGCAATATATGCTCCATTAGATGAAGGGTGTAAAATAGAATATTACTGTGTTCCTAATAAAGCGAATTCAACGACTACAAACGAAGATGGGGAAATTAGTGAGTACATAAGCGAAGAGACGTCAATGAACCACTACACGAACTTACATTTTGTCTTAGAATCGTATCGCCAATCAATATCAGAACAAAACTACACTAATACGTCGTCCCAAAAGACTGGACCGCGAGTATTGGTTGTGGGTAATCGCCACTCGGGTAAGACATCTCTTATAAAGACGTTAACATCATATGCATGCAAGATGGATAGAAGTCCTATATTGGTGAATTTAAATCCTAGAGATGGTGTATTCTCAGTACCTGGTTCATTAACGGCTGTACCTATTAGTGATGCGTTTGACTTAGAAAGCGTAAATGGCTGGGGTGGGTCGACGACATCTGGGTCCACATTTCATAATCCAAAGCAACCGTTAGTTAAAAATTATGGATTCACTAATCACGTAGATAACCTAGATCTTTACAAATACCAAATATCGAAGCTTGGAGTTGCTGTGGTTTCTCGTATGGAAGAGGATATCATGGTTAAGAATAGTGGCTTACTTATTGACACTCCTCCGTTATCAATTAAAGATTTCACAATTATC
Organism: Debaryomyces psychrophilus; assembly: GCA_900186205.1. Lineage (NCBI taxonomy): Eukaryota > Fungi > Ascomycota > Pichiomycetes > Serinales > Debaryomycetaceae > Debaryomyces > Debaryomyces psychrophilus. Next base: position 103,469 of record FYBW01000019.1, on the reverse strand, counting down.
GAAAATATTGTGTCTGATTTTGAGGTTAATATAATCGTGGTTATTGATAACGAAAGATTACTAATTGACTTGAAGAAGAAATTTAAGCACAAGATCGCTTCGTCTCAACTAGATTTTATTAAAGTTCCTAAGAGTGGTGGTGTTATAGAGGTAGACGATGGATTTATAAGAAAGACACAAGAGGAAAGCATCAAGGAATATTTCAATGGTACCTTAAAAAATCCGTTGTCTCCATTTAAAACAGAACTTGATGCAAAAGATTTTGTTATTTACAAATGTGTCGAGGGCCTGGAGGCTAGTGCGAACCTATCTTTCTTGCCATCTGGTGATTCCTTTACACCTGAAAATTCAGAAATGTCTGATGGCGATAAGAAAGATGAGTTCTCTCTTGAATCTTATTATTTACAATTGAAAGAGCCAAGCTCTTCCAATTTGGATAACTCAATCGTCGCAATTACCCAATTACCACAGAATAACAAACTGACCAGGAATTTAATGAATACCTGTGTGTTGGGCTACGCTCATGTTTCTAAATTTGACGATGCAAAGAGCAAAATGAAAGTATTATTACCATTTCCAGGTGCATTCCCAAGAAATATTTTATTTTCTACAAGCGTTGGATATACCGAATAGATATGAGTATATGTATATATTTAGAATTTTAATAAAATGTATTATTATTTATGATTATCTTAATCAAATGGTATTGGTTTGTTGTTTGGGTTATTCATTTTATTCATTTCAGAAGCTGCAATAGCACTTGGAATCTTAATGCCACAGCAGTCCCCCCACGTATTAATAGTTCCAGCATGATCATGTCCACAGTCACCTTCGTCTTCAAGTTCATGGAGTTCGCTTATACCATTGGGACACGGAATTATCGAACCAAACATAAAATGTTGAACGATTGGTAGTTTTCCTAAAACTTCAACTTTATACATTTTAATCATCCCCCCTTTTATTTTAGACCACGATTTTGCAGACAGAATATCATCTAACATGGGCGAATGCCATCTTAAGCTCAAATTTTGATCCTGGTTTCGTGGTGTGGTTTTGATTGTATTGATAAAATGTATACATTCAAGGTACATGTATTGTTTATAAAAACTTTCAACTAATTCCTCGTTGTGAATCAGCTTTGGCTTCATATGAGGATGTGTAGCCAATTGTGCCGATCCGAAGAGGAATGGAAGGAAATGATAATCATCAAGACCCCACACTCCATGGGATCCTGCAGGTTCCAACCAGTACAACTTTTGTAGTGATCTCATGATTGTCATATATTTTGTGAATACCTTCAAGATAATGCATGGATAGTCATCAGATTTGATGATATCGAGCTTTTGTAAACAGGCAAGGAAGGAGATAAAATTTAACTCATGACCTGATCCATAGTCTATTCTTGTTCTGCTACCCCAACTTTCATTAAAATAAGTCGCTAATTCAATTCTGGGGTCGTCATCCAAATTGATAACCAATGGCTTTAGTATATCAAATGACTTTTTAGAAATTTCATCATAAAAATCCCTGAATTCAGTTTTACCAAAACGTGAAATGTCTTTCTCATGTACAACCGGGTTATTTTCAATGACTTCGTTAACCTTATCTAATACCTCCAACAATCTTTCAGAGGATGAAGAAACTTCAACCTGTGTATCGTTGGTCAAGCCAAGTACCAGGTCCTGGAGATCCTGAACAAAGTTTAATATTGTTGAATAGGCCAGAGAATCAATCCATATGTCTAATTCTTTAGAAGTCGTAATTCGCCTAACAGGTTTGGTATATTTGGCTGTCATTGTATTAATAAATATGTATAAATTCAGCTTATTATAATGAAAGATGGCAAGATTACTTTATTTTAAGCTGCGACATGATTTTCAAAATTTAATCGAGAAAAACAGTAAAACTTCAAATTGACACTAATACCTAGCTATATATTCACGTTAGATTTGATATGAGTTCGGGATTGTTAGCAGGATCCAAGACTCGCTTTTTTGCGTTTCCTACTTCTCGAACGAAGTTTAATCAGGAGCTTAAGACATCACATGTGTTGTCGATGCTCTGGTATAAATCACCAGCATTCAAAATAGATAGTGATGTTTTGAATTCACCCAAAACGTTACCATTAGACACTAAACCAAGAGCCGAAATATATCACGAAGTTAAAGTCGAAAATCCGAATAAGACAGGAATTTTATTGAAGGCCAAACAATTAGGCACATTCGGTAAGTCGTTAGTGAAGTTTTATCGAAAAGGAGTTTCCAATGTGTGGAATAATAAAAAAGAGTTCAACAGATTAATAAAACGAGAATTTAAGATTGTCAACCAAATAAATAATAGAGGTAAGCAAGTAGATATTCGGATTCCTAATTTTCGAAAGTTAACTAAAGAAATGTCCCAAGCTATATATATGAGTAAAATTGAAAACAACACATTGAATGACAACACAAGAGGAGATGTGATTAAGTCAAATATCGTAGAGAAGAAGATAGACGAAGGGTTATTTAACTTGACGAGACACCAATATCAGCTAATCAGACGCACACCAAAGGATTTCTTGAAGTTACCTACATTTGCAGTTATATTCGGTATATTTTTTGAATGTACTCCATTAATCTGTTATGTAATTCCGGAGATCACTCCCCTGACATGCGTCTTACCAAGCCATGTACCTAGGGTTTGGAATGCAAGTGCAAGCCAGAAGTTGCGGGATCACAGGTTGGACAACATGGGAGAGAATTTGGATGACTTGGCTTTGAGAAATGCTTATAACATTCCATTAGATCAAGCTAGATTACTTGCAAAGGCACTTTGTTTGACATCAAAATATATGCCTAGCAAGTTTTACCCAGAGACACTCATCCGTAATCGTTTACAACTTCATTATAATTATTTACAAGTCGACAATTATTACTTGAGTGGTCTTAATGGTGAGGCATCGGGAAACATTTGGAATTTATCTAAACAGGAACTTTTCAGAGCCTGCTTAGAAAGAAACTTGATTTTAGACCTTAAACAGGATATTCAGAATTACGATAAAATAAAAGACGAAGCTAATAAAGCCATTTACGAAGAAAGACACATTACTAAATTGAAATTGAAGTTATTTCATTTTATCGTGGACTTTGAACAATACAATATAGGATATTTGGGTGTCAATCATTTGGTCAAAGACAAAATGGACAATGAAACCCTTTTGACATGGTGGAAGGAAGACAATATTAAATAGATCATCGGAATTGTGTCATCCCAAGCGAAATGATTCCTTTAATATTCCAACCTCTATTACAACCCTTGTATATATATATAGAAATGATAAACCTAGGGACGAATATCATTACGTGGCGAAAGTATCAGAATGCAACCCAATCGGTAGGGCCGTCTTGAAGTAATAAATGTTTATCATTATGAGGAGCTTGTATCGAATTGACTATTGTGTTAAATACTAGGAGACTCTTTCTAAGGGTGGATCTTAATCAGAGTAAAACTAATTGCTTCCTGTTAAATAAGAACAAGTCAATCATATTCGATTCTAAATATTTCTCTTTTATATTCAAATTCTTACTTAATCGTCATACTATCTCGTTCATACTGATACACATGTACATATCATCTGCAACATTATTCCTAGCATTATTTGACGATTATATAAAATCTGAAACAGCTTCAACGTATAGGTTCTGATAATGACACAAAACCAATATTTAACGTTTTTTTTTTCACGTTATCAACTAGTGATCAGTAATTAGGTATTGACAATCAATCGGATAAATAATAAACAAGCATGTCAGTAGATGAAGACAAAGCAGGATCAACTACTCCACAATCTAACGCATCTATACGAATAACTGAAGATGAAGAACGTAGTGATGATCAGAAATTTACGGAGAATGATATTATAACGGGCTGTAAGTTGTACGTTTCTAAGGACGGCGAATATAGATTGGCAGAAATTTTACAGGATCATATGAAGAAAGGGAAAAAAGTATTCTATGTTCATTATCAAGAATTTAATAAAAGATTAGACGAATGGATAGGTACAGAAAGAATAGACTTTTCAAGGGCCATTATTTCACCTCAAGTTAAAGTTGATAAGAAGGATGATAAAAAGGAAGGGAAGCTGAAAGCCTCAAAAAAACCTAAACTGAAGAACGGTAAATCTGTTTCAAATTCGGCCACATCAACTCCACATCCAGTGGGTGATACAGCACCGGGGACACCAAGGAATGAGGATGAAATGGATTTAGATAATTTAAACGTGCAAGGTTTGAAAAGGCCTGGCGAAGAAGTAAGTCGTGAGGACGAAATTAAAAAGTTAAGAACAAGTGGGTCTATGACGCAAAACCACCTGGAAGTTGCAAGGGTTAGAAACTTGTCAACTATTATTTTAGGAGAACATATCATCGAGCCGTGGTATTTCTCGCCGTACCCAATAGAGCTAACAGAGGAAGACGAGATATATATTTGTGACTTTACGCTAGCTTATTTTGGATCTCGCAAGCAATTTGAGAGATTCAGAATGAAATGTTCTATGAAGCATCCTCCAGGTAATGAGATTTATAGAGACTCGAAGGTAAGTTTTTGGGAAATAGATGGCAGAAAACAAAGAACGTGGTGTCGTAACTTGTGTTTACTACTGAAATTATTTTTGGATCATAAAACCTTATACTACGATGTCGATCCATTTTTGTTTTATATTATGACTATTAAGTCACCACAAGGCCATCACGTAGTAGGTTATTTCTCGAAAGAAAAGGAAAGTACTGATGGATATAATGTTGCATGTATTTTAACCTTACCATGCTATCAGAAGATGGGCTTCGGTAAATTATTAATTCAAATTTCTTATATGTTGTCTAATGTTGAGAATAAGGTGGGATCACCAGAAAAACCTTTGTCTGATTTAGGATTACTATCTTACAGAGCATTTTGGACCGAAACCTTAGTAAAATTGTTAGTGGAAAGAAATAATCCCCATCTTTTTAGAAAGAATAATCCACAATTATTGACAGAATCATCTCTGAAAGATTTATCGGTTAGCCCACCTCCAAGCGTTAGACAAGCGGCGAATATTCAAAATGGAAACACACCATCAAGTGATATAACGATTGATGAAATATCGTCTATTACATGTATGACGACCACCGATATATTGCATACATTGACAGCATTACAAATTTTGAGGTACTATAAGGGACAACATATTATAATGATAACTGATCATGTTATGGCAATGTATGAAAAAATGGTTAAGAAAGTCAAAGACAAGAAAAAACATGAGTTAAATCCAGCTAAATTGAGCTGGACGCCACCTGCGTTTACTGCTAACCAGTTACGTTTTGGATGGTAGTTTTTCAATTAATGAGTTACGTTTACCCAAATTAATATACATTTTATATCTATAAACCATTTTAATGAAATAAAATTAATGACTTTATTCTTCTCCCCAGATTTTGATACTTTTATCACCTTCGCATGTTATTAATCTTAAGCCCAGCATGTCAAACATTGATGCATAAATTGCAGACTCAGTAGAGCCCGTAACCGGTGTAGTTGCATCTGACTGTAATAATTCACCACTCACGTAATCATAGAATTCCATTTTACCATCATCGTATCCTGTAAAGAGAGCATTATTACTTGGGTTAATGGATAATGTGTTTATTATTTTATTCTCCCCGCTGCTACCAAATTCATTTAACAATTCACCTTCTGGTAACAACCATTCCTTTAGGTTTCCTGATGTATCCCCTGAACACATAGTCATTTCTTGTGGATGCATAGCCATCAGTCTTATACTCTTGCTATGATGTGTTAGAGTTAACTGCGTTGTTGATTTACGTAAATCCCATAGTCTGATTGTTGCATCCATAGAACTTGTAATTATTTGAGGATCACCTATTTGACTTGCAATAGATGTTATATCACTTCGATGCCCGCTTAGAACCATGACCTCAGTTCTGGACCTTACATCCCAAACCCGAATAACCGAATCACGTCCACCAGTAAATAACAAATCTAGTTCTGGATGTAATGCCATCGCATAGATACCCCCAACATGCCCATGATAGTTACGAATTTGACATCCCAGCGGAGAACCGGTCCGTTCCAAATCCCAACATTTCACTGTTTTATCTTCTGACCCGGAAAAAAGGTATGGGTATCTTGAAGAGACAGCCAAAGCTCTTACTCCCATTATATGCCCCGTTATAGTAGCTTTCAAATTCAGACTTGCTAAGTCCCAAATTTTTATTGTAGAGTCCGATGAACCTGTCACAAACCATTTGTTTGTTATTGGGTCAGCTGTACATGATCGAACCCAACCTTGATGTGCACCGGCAATCACCCGTAATAACTTCCATCGTGAATCTGTGTCAGGTCTGACTTCCGAGACTTGCTTGGTTTGTAATTTTGCCACATCTTTTCTTTCTTGTTGTTTAGGTAATTGTCTTTGTGCATTCACACATTCCTGTACAACCTCATCTCTGTCTGTTCTATTAACATTTTTGAAAGTATAATCCAATTTTGAGTTATCATATACAGCTTCACTTAATGTATCAGATGGCACAATTAGATTCGTATCATTTATATGAAATAGTTCTTTGTATGAAACCATAGTACTTCCTGAAAACAGCTTATTGTGGTCACAAATAAATTTGGTGATATTTGATAATGAAGCTGAAAAATTCCTAATCTCAATTTTGAGAAACATAATGATTGAATCATAGATAAATCTTTAAACGAATTCCATTAACAGAAACATACTGAAATGTCTTATAATTTGGCACGATGCTATCAATTATACATAACTATAACTGAAAATTCAAGTTCTGGATCGAAGACGATCCTGCTTACACCACCGTCAGAAGAAACTTCGCAACCAATCAGAACTTTTTTGAGTGACGAAGATACTCTCGATATAGGCTTGCCAAAGACGACGTATCTTTCTATATTTAAAGAGGCACATACATTTTGGCATAATAATTTAGTTCCACATGCACCGAATTTTGAAGAATACTGGCTTGACGATCGGAATAAATTATTGAGTACATACTATATGACATTCGGATATCTACTAACTACGAATGAGAATCATACAATACTCAAATTACACGAGCTGGTCTTTTGGAAATTATGGAAGACCTCATTAGATAGCAGGCGATATTTGATCTCTGAGTTTGAACTATTGACTGTTTTAATAAGCAGTCGCTTGAAACGAATCAATAAGAGTTCGTCCTTGTGGTTGATGGTCAAAAAAATAACTATTGCTCTTATATTACAAGAAATTCCTGGTGATAATCAAAAAGACTCTGTCGAATTGTACGAATTGCTCATAAGCAGGGTTATAAAATCCTGTGATGTGCACTTTGCAAACTACTATGCGTCCAGTTTTTTAAAATGGTGCATACAAGTTAATTCTATTATCGCCAAGAGCACCAAGAGTGCCTGTGTTAGATCGATAATGGTCGAAATGAACACCTTGATATTAGACAGCATAATGCTGCTTTGTCGACAAAAATTGTCTGATGTTTCACTATGGACCACCCTTGAGGTTTATTTCAGAGAATACAACAGTCCATTGTCATCAGGTAACGGAGGCTATCATTGTGAAGCTAAACCTTCAACATTCGTTATAGGGGAATACAACTTGATAACTGAACAACTAATAACGCTAAGTAATGAAAACTTCACGAAGATCACTACCTTGAAGAAAAATACTATGCCAACATTTGATGCAGACGGATTTAAACGAAACCAAATTAGGTGGCTATTAAGGGCAAATTGTTCTGTTCTAACGCCCTATGTGGCGTTGCTAAGTCCTTTACCTGCTTCACCTGGTGGATCAGATTTAGAACTTCACAATATGATCAATTTGGCCTATGAGCATGAGAATAAGCAATTGAATAACTTTGGGGATATAACAGGAGAGAATGCAATGTATTATTCCAAGGCTAAGTTTGTAAACACTCTACATGAATTACTATTGATGTACAACGTTTAGTTATATATTGCAAATTTAGCGCATATACACGACGCACATCTTTTTGATGTTAAATTGTTGTGTAAAACTACTAATTAATTTATACGGTTTCAAATAGAATAAAATGGTATGCATGAACCCATACTGACAATTTAACGACAATAATACTAACTAGAAACATCAGCTAAAGATTCGCCAACTACAAAAGAAAAAGCAGGAGGAAGCAGCAGCAGCAACAGCGTCAGCATCGACGGTGTCAGAATCAGCCAACACGAATGCATCGGCAAATCTTTCGTCTTCAAGAGTAAGTGCTGCGCAATTAAGACTTCAAAAGGATATAACAGAAATTGATTTACCCAGATGCATTAAATTGACGTTTCCAGACCCTTCAGACTTATTTAATTTCAACCTCTCGATAACTCCGCAGGAAGGCTATTACAAAGGTGGCACATTCGAATTTAAAACGGAAATAAATAATAACTTCCCCATAGAACCGCCTAAGATTAAGTGCTTAAACAAAATATACCACCCGAACATAGACTTGGATGGGAATATTTGTTTGAATATATTAAGAGAGGATTGGTCTCCGGTACTAAATTTGAACTCAATATTAACCGGATTAAATTTTCTATTTCTAGAACCAAATCCAAATGATCCGTTAAACAAAGATGCAGCAAATGTGTTGGTTAAAAACAAGTCGGTGTTCACTTCAAATGTGAAGTCGTCGATGAGAGGTGGATATATCGACAACGAACATTATGATAGAGTTGTATAGCATCAAATTCCGTATTTCGCATTCTCTGATAAACCACTTTTGAACCTTTACCGTGTGGAAATTCTTTCATATATTACTCAATATACGTTGTTCGGATTAACATGCGAGCGTGCCTATATGTCAGTACTACAAATTAAATGACAATAGTTTGATCTAATCCGAAAAACGTTTGCCGAATAAACGATCATCTCAAGTCTAGAAATATATTAAGCCTCTTTGCACAATGGAAGCACTTAACCATTCAGGCATAATAAAAAGATCTTAACTTAATGCTACTGAATAATACAATAGGTACCAGCCTTCAATTTAAGATACATCGGTCTCGAATCAGAACGGGCTATGGAGTTTAAAGAACTTGAAGTTATTGTTAAGGTGTATGAGACTGTGAATGTAGTAACAAATACATGTAGTTGCACTAAGCATACATTCGAACAAATAGTTTTGCAATTCAGAGCCACCTAAACTCAACCTCTACAAGAGAAGTATATAAATGGGCCGATACCTACAGATATTCTTGTTGTTTGATTAAATCATTAAGATAGATATAAATATTATACAATGCAATTTTCAACATTATTACAATTAGCTTTAGTTGCAGTTGCTGCAAATGGTGTAGCGATTAGCATCAATTCGCTTGATTTAGCTTTATCAACCCTTTCCACTCCATCAGGCATTCCATCAGGTATTCCACCAGGTGCTCCAAGTGATGATTCCAATGGCGAAGACTGTGAACCAAGAGCTACCAAAGCTGGTGGGTTCTTTGCAGGTATTAAAGATCGTAATCTCGGTCTTAGAAATGATGAAAATCAGGCTTCTGTAAGTGTTCCAACAGGCGTTCCAACAGGAATTCCATCCGGAGTTCCAACACGTATCCCATCATGTGTTCCATCAGGTCCTTCAAGTGATGATTCCAACGGCGAAGACTGTGGATCCAGACCTAACAAGACCGGTCGAGTCTTTGGTGGTATAAGAAGACGTCACAATGACAATGAACATAACGAAGGTGAATATTCCAAGAATTGTGGGCCTCGCCACAACAGAACTCATCACAACGGTACTCACTTTAATGAGACAAACCATCACGATAACGACAACCAAAATGGATTATTGAAGACTAATAACAAGCGTCACGAAAATGAAGACAAAGATCCACAAGGAAGTAATGGTCATGGACCATTCACAAACCGAACCGATAGTAAAAATGGTAATCACAATGGATGGTACAAACACAATTCTGTCAGCGTCTAATTCGCCAACGAAATTGGTTACTGATGTTTACTTTAATCTAGCTTTTAGTTCAGTTTTCTCGCAGTGATACAGCTGCATTATCATTCTAGCTTTTTTATGAATATTAAACGAATATTGATTTTACAAATGGCTGTGAATTATTTTGTAAGTTAGTTTATTAAATAACAAAAATATTATAGAATATACATCCAGGTTGAATGTGTAATTAGCATATATGAACACCAAAAACATGCATCAACACGATCAAAATAATTTCATAGAAAACCTGAATGTATGAATAACTTCTGAAACCTCTTAATTTGTTAACAAAGTATTGGAATTGATACACGGTACCAGTAATAATTAATAATCAAGGATCAGCGAAGAAAATAGGACCAATCAATATCTCGCATGGAAAAAATCGTGAAATTATATCACCAAAAAAAGATTAATCAGTTGGATCATTAATCGATAAAAATTTATATTTCTTCTTTGTAATATCATAGCAGTCATTCAAAGCATCATCATCTACAAACCAAGTAACCCTACCTGCTGCACCCTCATTAACTATGGAGCTTGGTAACCCTTTTTCTGGTCTTTCCATGATCGTTCTCATGACTGGTGCCTTTGTTAAACCTTCAACAACGAAAGTAACCCTATGCGCATGACAAATTACAGGTATTGATAACGTAATTCTATTTTCTGGGCCGGATGGAGCATTTAAAACTGGTAAACACCAAGCAAGCTTTTCTCTCAATTGCTCACCATACTTCGGGAATAATGATGCGATATGTCCATCAGGGGCGCAACCTAGTAATAATAAATCAAACATCGGCAACTTGACAGAATCCTTCTTTGCAAAATTCGAAATCAATAACTTTTCGTATACATCTGCACATTCTTGCGGATCATCGATCAATGATTCGTCTATGTGATAAAGGTTTGGTTTTAAAATGCCGGTAATATTATCAAAAAGCTCGCGCTTGGCTTGACCATAGTTGGAGTCCTTACTTTCAAACGGCACTAATCTCTCGTCTGCAAAGTAAACGTCCCACTTATCCCATTCGATTTCGTCTTGCCTAGATAATAGCCCTTCTTTTAATATCTTGATTAATGACCCCCCACTAATTGCGATCTTGAACCTGAGATCCACCCTCTTCTTTTTCTCCTTCTTAACCTTTCCGTTGGCACCATTTGCATTACCATTTCCACTTAAAGATAATGCACTCGACGAGTTGAACAAAGAAGGTCTGCTCAACTTATTTTCTTTAATTAACTCAATTTGTGAATGGTCCAACGTATTGTACAACGTCATGTTTTGTGCCGATATGACATGATCGGCCACTGCCTCAGCAACTCCCAAAAACTCTGGAAATGAGTATATTAAAGGAACTGTCGTAGTCATCTTCTGAATCACAATTTCAATTTCCAGCAAAATAATTTTTTTTTTACTTGTCGCCTATTTCTTTTACTTTTCTTTCTGTAAGAATAGACTTAACTCAATGAATACTCGACAAATAAATCCAAGACGTATACAAGCTTGTCAATATCGATACCAACGTATTATATACTGTATTTGTTACTTTATAATGAACTAATAGTTTTTAGTACCCTTGAGAGATCATTCCCGGTGACTTTCTAAGCAAAAAAATCCAAAATTGCCCACGTGACTAAATATTGGACAGACTGAAATTGTTTTAAGTTCCATGACGGTTTTTAGGTGGCTACTTCGGCATTGGGCAAACATTTATCATCAGTCGTGATTCATCTACGATTCCATTGCAATATCTAAGTATCATTAACATTTTTGGTGACATTTCGGTGATGTTTACGGCCAAAATCATCATTGCTCATATGCAGAATATAAGTTGTGGACTAAAAGCAATTGCCACTTTCCCCATAGAAAGCTGATTTTTTATGACTAACTATCAAAAGAATACAAGAGTAGTATTAAAAACAATATGATTGAAGACTATTTGACATTGACCACCAAATTGGTCCACGGATATATCGAGTCGTATGCACCAGTACACTTAACAAGTAAGCTAGTCGAATCAAGCAGATTCAATCAGTATTTGGTCAGCAACGGAGAAGAGTTGAAGGTGACGGTGAATATTAGTGAAGTTGCAGAAAGAACAAATTTGGTGAATTTTGTTACCAACGGGACCGAAAAAGTGGATACGGTATTAATTGACTGGAACTCGGACGCATTGAAGACAGAATTGCCCGTTGAAAACATTACCCCCAAATTGAAGAACAAATTCGACCGTAAGATTGATTTAAGCATCAACAGCAAGATCAGCAAGCTAATCTACTACAGCGGTAGTGGGGAAATCGGTGACGGGCATCCAGGGGAACTGAGATCGCCACAACACCCGCATATTCCATTGGGGTCAGGAACTTCTGATAATACGAGAAGGATACCTGATATGCCCGACTTCGAAGACGAGTATGAGGTGTTGAAACCAGGAACCACAAACCCCAATGTTAGGCCATTTCCTAATGTCGGAGACAGGGATTTGAACCCACCAGGGTTACCGAAGTACCCCGAAATGAAGCCTTATCTTGACCCAACAGGAGGAGACGGTGAGGAAGGAATGTATCCACTGATGGACCACCCAATATTTGGGGGTCGCAGGACTGGTGGAAATTCGTCACGCTTAGGAGTTCCTCCGGGAGCTAGATACGACGAACCTATGGGCGAGGATAGTTTTGATCTGTTGGCCGGTGGCGTGCAAGGAAACATAGGAGGTAGTTCCGGACTCAGAAACCCAGGGTCTGGCTTTCCAGGCTTTGGAAATCCAGGTTTTGGAAATCCAGGCTCGGGACTGTTTGGATTGTAAAACTCGACTCTATTGGCAGTAAGACAGGTCCATGAGTGCTAATTGTGATCGCCAATAAACTAACACGCCACAAGACCACTGGTATGGTATAATATCAAAACAAAATTGACAGACACGTCTCCAGTTGACAGAGTATGAGAGTATGTACATTTTGCGTCTGACAGCAAGATTAGCGCTGACGAATGTTGGAGAAACTTAAAACTATCCTTTTTAACAGCTTAAAAACACCCGTGTTGCACACAAGCAGGTCAGCGTCGACTGTCCCACACGTCGTTTCCCACATACATCTCATGAAATACCTGTTTTAGGTACACAACGTCGTGTTGTCTAAGTGGTTCAGTATGATTTTTCACGTGAGCAATACAAACATTAGCTCGTATGAGCTAAATATCTGCCTAATCGAACAACAATATCTGTATAGTCGTTCATTTAAGACGCTTTGGGTTATTTTATCTACCAAACATATCTCTACTTTTGTTTTTAATTTTGTAACAAACTAATCTATACGCTTACATGAATAGTAGATATCACACCCCTCACACTTGATATTAAATGCATGTGAGACTTCTATGTTCTTTATGGAACGTTCGCACATTCTATCATGCATTATTTTCCTTACCGTACATATATTAAATGCAACATTAAAGATTACACGAATTGGGATGTCCGTTGTTTTATTGCAAATTTATTGTCGATATTCCTATTGATAAGATCCATCAATAGACTTGACATCCATTGGCTGTTACTATGTATATACTCGTATCCATGGCCAAAAGAAGAATTTGCATAGTAGGCCGTGGATGTCTTTTTTGTGTTGGTGATCTCACGGCGGTGATATATTACACAGGAGCCATGATTAAAATGTAGGACCATGAGTTCGTATTCTCTCAAGATAGAATTGTTGATAATGTAAGCAATGTCGGATACCTCTAGTCTATTTAGCTTATGCCGGAAGAGGCTGCGGGCCACAACTCACTTCGTATTAGTGACCTCAAGAAATTACCCGATACGGCAGTTCTGTATTTTTTTTTTCATGGGAGCACCCTAATAGGTAATTTTACGTCGATATCAAATGTCAAATAATGCAGTCACAGTAGGTTAATAAACAACCTAATAATCATTATATATATATGAATTCGCCATCTGATTTAAATATTTTTTTTTTGAATAGTTTCATAGGCTAGGCTTGAAAAAATATATATGCATATATATTAAGCGTGAAAAATAGAAACAATTTATACCCAAATAATACCCCCCAAAAGTGCTTGCTACGATTTTCACAGATAATCCACCTTTATAAGTTAAATTTTACGGATTAAAAGCTAACGAACATAAGTCACCAGTTTAAAGTGTTGTTATCATAATACCCATACGCCAAGAGCAACCCTTAAGATTCGAATAACGAAACTGAAATACACACTGTTTTAATATGTCGCATATATACAGTTCAAATGCTTCGACAGACGACGAGGCACCAGTGAATTCACCACCATATGACTCCTACTTGAATAACTACGACAACACGAACTTGTTGCAGGTCATTACGAATAGTGAGACCACCACTACATTTGTGGATAATTCCATAAATTCAAGGCTGACTGAGAATCATAAGAAATCGCCAAATATGGTGCAGCAGAATGACAATACGCCACCAGCCTTGAATTTGGAGGGCCAGGAAATCTTGCATAATGAGAAAAGATTATTCTCCTTCTTTTTCTCCAAAAATGTGCCACCAATCACGGCACCCGAAGAGAGAGAAACCTATCCTTGGAGAGCCGCTAATCCTTTCAGCAGAATGATGTTCTTATGGCTTTGGCCCATACTACTCAAGGGCTACAAAAGAACCTTGATGCCGGACGACTTGTGGCATCTTACAGAAGATATAAAAGTCGAATCCATGCATGAAAGATTTGAGGCAAACTTAACCAAGAGATTAGAGAAAGATGAGAAAAAGTATTTAAAAACACACAATAACTTGGATAAATACAGCTGGTCTCAATATAATATCCCATTAGCCTTATTTGATACATTCAGATTACAGTATACCATGAGTTGTGTCTTCTTGGGCTTATCATTTGTTTGCCAAGCTTTATCACCTTTGATTACTAGAAGAATAATTGATTTTGTTCAGACTCTGTACGAAAGCAGAATTTTTGGGGGCACACCAAGCTATAATACAGGCATTGGATATACTATAGGGGCTGTTGTGTTGATCTTTGTTAATGGGTTATTGTTAAATCATTTTTTCCACAATGCTATGATAACTGGTGCTCAAGCAAAGGCGATTTTGACTAAATCATTACTTTTAAAATCGTTCAACTTAAGTTCCAAAGCAAGAAATCAATTCTCGATTGGCAAAATCACCTCCGTCATGAGTACGGATTTAGCTAGAATTGATTTAGCTATTGGTTTCCAACCATTAGTGGTTTGTTTCCCAATCCCAGTTATTATTGCTGTTGTTTTATTACTTAAATTTATTGGTGTCACTTCATTAGCAGGTATTGGTTTGTTCATCGTTTCATTGGTCATTTGTGTTTTATTAACGAAAAAGTTGTATACTACAAGAGCGGAAGTTGTGATATATACAGATGAGAGAATTGGCTTAATGAGAGAAGTTTTAAATAACTTAAAAATCATCAAATTTTATGCTTGGGAAATGGCGTATAAAGTCGGTATCACCAAAGTGCGTAATAAGGAAATGAAATACTTGTTTACTATTAAAGTTTTAAGAAATTTTGTTACTGCGTATGCTGTTACCTTGCCAACCTTAACCTCTATGGTTTCATTCACATCGATGTGGGCAACCAATAGTATGAAATCTCCTGGTAAAGTCTTCTCGTCATTATCATTGTTCTCAATTTTGGCCCAAGCGATTATGTTATTACCAATCGCTTTAGCTACGGGTGCAGATGCATTAATTGGTTTCCGTCGTTGCAGAGATTATTTAAATGCAGAAGAATATGACGATAATTTGGACAAGAAATTAACGTCTGATATTGATAAAAGATATATTGCGGGCGATACCAATTCTGACTTCGAATTCAAACACGAATCATTTGATTTGAGTGAAATTGCCTCGCACCAGTATTCAAACTCAAATTCAAATGCAATCGAACTAAATCATGCCAGTTTTATTTGGGAGTCGTTTTACAACGAAGCTTCAAGCACATGGGATTTGAGTTCCGCCGGCGGACTCAGTGATAATGAATCGAATGATAAGAAGAAGTCTAATTCGAAGGATGTTAAGTATCAGATAAGCGAGAAGACAGAAAGCTTTCAAGATTCATCAAGGTCATCGAATGAAACATATTGTGCGACTCCGTCTATTTCGGGAATTAGACAATTTCCAGGTTTGACTGATATTAATTTATCTATTAAAAAAAATGAATTCGTCATTATAACTGGTACAATTGGCTCTGGTAAGTCATCATTATTGGCAGCATTATCGGGATTCATGAAATTACAGAATCCTTCCGTCGGTCAAATGAATATATATGACGATTTATTATTGTGTTCGGACCCTTGGATTCAAAATGCCACGGTTAGGGAGAATATTCTTTTTGGCAAAGCATATGATGCTATTAAATATGATCGAGTAATCAGTGCATGTTGCTTAGAGGATGATCTTAAATTATTACCATCCAAAGATTTAACTGAAATTGGTGAAAGGGGTATCACTTTATCTGGTGGTCAGAAATCTCGTATTAATTTAGCCAGAGCAGCTTATACTGATGCGAATATTTTATTATTCGATGATGTTTTATCGGCTGTCGATGCCAGAGTTGGAAAGCACATTGTAAATAATTTGTTCAATGGACTTTTGAGAGATAGAACTAAAATTTTAGCAACTCATCAATTATCATTAATTGAAACTGCGGACAAAGTCATATATTTAAATGGTGACGGAACTATCGACTTCGGGACCTTCGATGAATTACTTGCTAAGAATAATCAATTCAAAAGGTTAATTGAATTCAATACAGATCTTACTAGAGATAATGAATCTAAAAAGAGCAAGATTAACAAAACTTATGAAAACTACAGTGACACAGAGTATGATAATAACGAAAGATTTGAGGGCGCAAAATTAATCAGACAACAATCTGTTGTTCCTGAATCAAGTGATATAGCCGGAAGAATAATGGGGGTCGAGGAAAGAGCAACCAATGCAATTTCTTGGGATATTTACAAAAAGTATATTGATTTAGGTTCGGGTGTCTTTGGTTGGTCAGCAGGACCAGTATTTGTATTCTTAATGGTGTTGGCGACATTTTGCCAATTGTTCACTAATACTTGGTTATCCTATTGGACTGAAAAGAGATTTGGAAATATGACGGATAACACGTATGTTGCATTGTATGTCATGTTCGCCTTTTTAACTGTTTTCTTCACTGCAATAGAATTTACTATGTTGGCTTATATGAATAATAAATCTGCAAAATTATTAAATGTCAAGGCTGTTGAAAAGGTTTTGCATGCACCAATGAGTTACTTGGATACTACACCAATGGGTAGAATTTTAAACAGATTCACTAAAGATACCGACTCATTAGATAACGAAATTGGTGAACAATTGAGATTATTCTTATTTCCATTGGCTACTATTATTGGTATAGTGATCTTGTGTATTTGTTATTTACCATGGTTTGCAATTGCAGTTCCATTTTTATCACTTGCGTTTGTTTTTGTTGCCAACTTTTACCAGGGATCATCAAGAGAAATTAAAAGATTAGAAGCTGTTCAAAGATCTTTAGTGTATAATAATTTTAATGAAACCTTATCGGGAATGTCGACCATTAAGGCATATAAAGCTGAAGATTCATTTATTAAGAAGAACGACAAATATCTCAATCTCATGAATGAAGCATATTACGTATCTATTGCGAACCAAAGATGGTTAGGTGTTCATTTGGATATTATTGCTAGTATTTTTGCCTTAATTATCTGTATGTTATGTATTACTGATCAGTTTCACATTAGTGCATCATCTACTGGGTTATTGTTAAGTTATGTTATCCAGATTGTTGGTTTGTTATCCTTAACTATCAGATCAATGACACAAGTGGAGAATGAAATGAACTCAGTTGAAAGATTACATCAATATGCCTTTCATTTACCTCAAGAAGCACCTTATAAAAAAGAGGATTCATCTCCGCCTAAAGAATGGCCTTCTTCTGGGTATATTCAATTTAATAATGTGACTTTGAATTATAGAGACCATTTGCCTACTGTTTTGAAGAACTTAAACTTCAGTATTTACCCAGGTGAAAAAGTTGGTATTTGTGGTAGAACTGGTGCAGGTAAATCTTCGATCATGTGTGCATTGTATCGACTTGTGGAATTAAACGAAGGTTCAATTATGATTGATGGTCTCAACATTGCTGATTTAGGGTTATATGATTTAAGATCGAAATTATCTATTATCCCTCAAGATCCTGTCTTATTTCAAGGAACAATAAGAAGAAATTTAGATCCATTTAATGAATCAACGGATTCAAAGTTATGGGATGCCTTAAGAAGATCAGGTTTGATTGATGAAAGCCAATTACCCAAGATCAAGAATACCAAGTTAGATCAACATGGAAGTGTTGGTTATGATAGTCTTCATAAATTTCATTTGGATCAATTGGTCGCTGACGATGGAACCAATTTCTCCTTAGGAGAAAGACAATTGATTGCATTAGCAAGAGCTTTAGTTCGTAATTCTAAAATTTTAATTTTAGATGAAGCAACTTCATCAGTTGACTATGAAACGGATGCAAGAATTCAGGAAACCATCGTTAATGAATTTAGCCATTGTACAATCTTATGTATTGCCCATAGATTGAAAACTATTCTTCACTATGACAGAATATTGGTAATGGATAAGGGCGAGCTTGTTGAAAAGGGCACTCCACCTAACTTATTTGCCAATAGAAATGGTATTTTTAGAAAAATGTGTAACAAGACTAACATTATCAACGAAGATTTTAAGTGATTTGATTTACAAGCAAATTGCAATATTGTTAGAAAGAATGGCTTGTTTCAGTGTATTTTAGTTATTTATTTTATTTATTTTATTGATAACAGTATATTTATTCTTTTACTAAATATAATCTGTTCTTCGTCAAACATTAATATAAGAATAATGATAATTTAAAATTTCAGAACATTAGTATTTGCCAGTCGTAATATGTTATAGAATATTTTAAATGCATAAAGTATACAAATGTACTGTATTTTTCGTTCCTATTAAATTTGTTAAAAATTTTGGTTATTCATCGTAACTCTCGAGATTTTGTTTATATTGCTAGACCACAAAAGAGTTTCAAGAGTTTCAAGAGTTTCAAGAGTTTCAAGAGTATTTCAAATATTAATGTTTAACTGTAAATATTAATAAGGCATAAATAATAGGACTCAGTTAATACTCTTTACATTGAAAGGAATCTAATTTAACATATTATGGAGAAAAATACAACATCATGTCTTGAATTACTCTCAAACAGAACACTTACCTTATATAAATAAATATATTTATGAATTAGTATGTAATATGTTTTTGAATGTGGAAACAAAATCAGGTCATATATAAATAATGAGTTAAATTTTATGAGTAATATAAAATAGTAGGTAGGCATTGGCTTTTACAACTTCGTCTTGTGATATCAAAGAAATGACGCTATCATCGAATTTAAGCCACTGACCACTGCCATTTTTAATAATCACTATATAATGCCCCGTGTTAACAGATCCAATATGGCAAACAAGTGCAAATAATTCAAATATTTTATCACCATCAAGGTCTGGAGATATTGAAACAGAAGTATATTTAGTAATATCCAAAAATAACGGAATTTCTACTGCAATATCAATCTTGGAAAATGTGTCATTATGCAAATTATGTTTAAATCTTTTTAATTGAATTGATAGAACTGGTGGAATTTTTTTTATTTTTAATGATTTCGTAGCTCTAGATTTATTATTACAATGTTGACATTTATACATCACATCTAATCTTTCCTCTTTTGTAAATAAATCAAGACAATCATAAAGTTTAAGAGAGTGATCTTTGTTTTTCATATGATCAATTTCTAATGACAAGTCTATCATAGGATCTGTTGTTTTTGTCACAGAATTACATTCAGCGCATACAACTGAACTTTCTAATTGACCAGAAAATGTTATATGAGTTATGCATTTACAATGATCATGATCGAAATTTTCATTTGACACTCTATGATAATCTTGGTGAAATTCATTTAACAAGAACTGCCAAAATTCATGAGCATCTTGTTCCTGGGATCCTGCTAGAGATTTCTTCTTGAACCATGCAGTCATTAACAAATTTGTCATCCCAAATCCTTCTGTATCATCGGAGGTAAAAAAGCGCTTGAATATGTTATCAATGCTGCACGTAATACAAGCATTTTGCTCGTTGATAACGCCATTTGAATTGTAATCATAATTGTGTTCACAATTGAAATAGTGTAAATCGTTATTAAAAAACTGGTACTTAATAATTGGGTTGTGAATTAATGTTTGCAATATACAACTCATAAAACATGTGGAACCAAGATTAATAAAACCCTTTAGTCCACTGATTGCTTTGCTTGTCGGATTGGAATAATGAACCTCAAGACTTTGATCCTGAACAGCTGAAGAACTGGAACCATTCAACATCCCAATTCTGATTTTTTCGAGCTCAGGGTCATTAATATAATCTCCACACAGAAAGCAGTAGAGCAATCCGTTATGTGAATCAATAGCGAATAAATGTTGGTTCATTTTATAGTGAACGTGAGCGTGATTATGAAAACTACAGCATCCAACGTGAGGACACTGTAAGCAAATGAAATTATGATGAAAGTTAGTTAATGAACATTCTGTACATCTTAGTGACTTGGATTTCAACTCAACTAACTTGTTATTTGAGACCGCTGTGCCATCTTTCTTCTGAGTATATACATTATCCTTTGATATAGACTGAGAAATATAAACAGCTTGTCTATATGTAATGAATACATTATCTTTTGCTTTAGATTCTAGAACTGATTTAATGTGTGAACAAGGTTTGATATCTGCATAGTTATCTGGTGGTGGGGTCTGCTCTTGAACTTGTGGATCTGGATCTGTTTGACGTGAAAGCGGCAAAGTTTTACCATTTGTCAATGGAACGGTTTTTCTGGATAACATTTAAACTATCTGATATGATTTGATAATTTGTGGCCAAGCGTATGATATGCAGTTATAAGAACGACAAAATTGAAAAAGATAGATGGATAGGATGATGTAAAAGTTTATTTCACCGATATTACTTGAGGTGATATTAATATGAATACTTGAAAAATAGGACTAGTTATACTCGTTTGTTCCAATACCACCCCAAAGTCACTATACTATCCTTTTTATTAGTAAAAGGTATTGGCTTGAAAAAGGTGATCAATTCTAAATTTGGAGGAGTTATCAAACTTTTGATCTGTTCACATGAGACAATCTGAGAATTTTCTTATCATTATTATATTTACATTGGCCGACATTTATTAACATACATAAGTATATTAGGCAGAATCATGAATATTACGGTGAATTATATATCTACTTATATGTAAGGTTTGTGCTATTTGTTTCTTCCATAAGTATATATACAGCAAGCGATGGCTAATCATAAAAATCGTCATCTTCATCGTCACCACCAACCCCTCTATCTCTTAGAGACTTCTTCACGAATCTTAATCTTTTTTCTTCTCCAATATCTTCGTCTTCTTCGTTTATTAATAATCTTTTATCGTTAATGTCAGCTGCTTCAATTCCCACTAATAGATTTTCCAAATCACTTAGCTTAGTATCGTTACCCCCCAACTGTGTTAATGTCACGTATTGCTTGATCACATCCTTCTTATGATAGATGATTAAAGTAGGACAGTTGGATTCAGGGTAGTTTTCGATGCATCTTGTAGCTGGGATATCACAGAACTTAATTTCTGGAAATTTACGCGCCAAAGTGGTCAACAACGACGATAACAATCTGCTTTGAAGACTTGACTGTAAAGACATGTGCAAGAAAACAAAACTTTCGTCAGAAGCATGCGTAACCTCTTGTTCGTATTCGTTCTTTGCTATGGGTAACACTGATCCAAACTTTTGCCTTTCGCTCAATTTTTTAATCTCTTCCATTCTCTTGTTCTTATAGAAATTCAAAAATTCTTCATCTTCGTCATCTTCCAATTCATCTAACTCATCCATATCTTTACTTTCCAATCTGTTTTCATGCTGCTTCTTAACAGCTTCTTCCAACGCAGTTTCCAATTCTTCGGTGGGGGATGGTGGCCGTTCAGGGATGATACCTTTACTTCTTAATATATCGTTCCATTCAGTGTCCTCTGTTGGATCAACCTCAACTGGGATCTTGAAATCGTTCATATTGTTCTAGTTATAATATATTTGCCGTATCTAACTGAGTGGTATTTAAGTTTGACGAATTTTTCAACCATATTTGAGTCACGTGATCACATTACATCTATCTACAGATGACGTCTAACGAATTGTTTCCTACAAGTATTTAATCATCGTTGGTGAATATTATTCATGTATATACAGATAAATGTGTAACTAGCAAAATTCGACGCTCTCTAAACAGATTTTGCACAAATAAACTACGTGCAAACTTTTCAACATCTAATAAATAGCTTATTTAGTAGCCTTGGCTATGTAAGTGATCAAATCGTTTCTGTCCTTGGGTTTCTTTAAACCACCAAAAGCCATCTTGGTACCTGGTATATATTTCTTTGGGTTTTCCAAGTAATCGGATAAGGTTTGTTCAGACCATTCGACACCCTTCTTCTTGTTAGCATCAGTGTAAGAGAAACCAGGGGCTTGACCAGAAGTTCTGCCAATAATACCGTGTAAGTTTGGACCAATCTTGTTTGGAGCACCTTCTTCAACAGTGTGACATTGTAAACATCTAGTTTTAAATAAGTTAGCACCCTTCTTTTCAGAACCTTTCTCGAATGGAGCTGGCATGATATATGTTTAATAAGTTGGTTAAAATATAAAAGAATATATTATGAGAAATAGCAGCTTCTTGTGAATTGAGCCAAACTTCCCTTTATATAAGTTCCAATCAAGGTGAAAATTTCTCATAATTGTTAACGAATGCAATTTTATTGGCTAAAATTTACATACAGGAATTATCATATTTATGGCCTTTACTTGCAATTCTTTTCCATAGTTGTAATGGCTACACATACATCAGACTAGCCATTCGGACTCAGATGTCAATATACTACTATAATTCTTTGGTCTATGCTAGGTATATGAAAAAATGACAACTGTTATGCTAGTGAACTTTTAAGGTTGAGATAGAGCGGGTTGTCCGGAGAGATCCGATCACGACTAGGCGTTTTGCACCCTTTTTTCACCTAAGTCATCCAATGCAGAGATTATTCACGTTACAAACCTATATAGAGCACAATAGTGATTGCGATGTATGTAGAACCAATTCTACCAGTCGTCTTAAGTTTGGCAGCAATATAGGGACAGGCTAAGTCAAGTCAGTCCCGGAAATTTCCTGAGCATGATTCTTGCGTTCTGCCGATAAGTCCGCGCGACTAGACGTTCAATCTAATTCGTTCAATCTAATTCGTTCAATTTAATTTGAAACGTTTATGATTGTTCGAATGGCTAGGCGTTCGCGAGCATGACTGATCTCTGCTTCTGCTTCTGCTTCTGCCCCCGCTGCCCGAAAAGCTCCTGCTTTTTCCGCCGGATATTGAGCGACCTCGCGAGGGACTTCTTGAGCGGCTTCTCGAGCGACTTCTGGAAGGTGTTCTGGAGCGACTGTAGCTGCCCGAACTTCGAGAATAGCTTCGACTCCTCGAGTAACTAGAGCTTCCGCTTCTTGAACTTCTGGAAACACTGTGACGTCGTCCTCTCTCTTCTGGAGGCAAGTTTTTCAAAACGTCTCTCATCTCCTCGGTCAATATTCCAAGTCCAATTGCCGTAAAAAAATTTATCGAAAATCTGATATTTTCAGCATCCTTATAAGTTAGGTCTTGTCTCGGAAACAAACCGTTGGTCTCTCTCTTAATTATGTCGTCGTCGAGCATCTCCTTTAGATTTTTTATACCGATTTCCTCTATGATTTCCTGAAAGATAAATTTGATGAAGATTCTGCTTGCAGAATTGGTATCTTCTTCGGTAAGTTTGATCTCATTCCAGCCGTTCTCTATAGACAATTTGTCCAGGGCAAATAAATGGCCAAAGAACTTTCCTATATTTCGTAATGAATTTGTTTCGTATTGATGAATCGTGCTGTAATACTTCTTAAATGTATCTATAAATATTGAATGCCAGAGCCTATTCATCGAACACAATTTTTCACCAATCACCCCATAATACTTAGAGTATGTTTTTTCTTGGGAACAACATTTTATAATCATGTCCACCAATATTTGGTTGTTTTTGAATTTTTCTTCTTTCGATTTGTTAAAGTTTAGTTTAATTAGTTTATGTACTGCCTCATCTGATGACATACTTGACATAACAGTTAAGTACACTGTCTTTTGATAATTTAATAAGTTAGACTCAGTCATGTCCTTGATTTCAAGAACTTCTTTGTTATCTTGCTCCTCGTCATCTTCGTCCTCACTTTCATCACCTTCTTCATCGCTGTCGCCTAGTATATCTTTTCTTAAAGTATTGTATGATTGTTCATTTTTCTCATATTGTTCATCAAACTCAAATATGTTTAATTGGTCGTTAGATTTTACTTTTGCGTCTAATTCAATGATATGGTTCTCTTGTTCATCAAATTCTACTAAATCTAGTTCTTTCTTGATTATTGGATATTCGGTAAACCCATTTTTTCTGGTCTTGAATAAATCTTCAATCAAAAATTGGCTTCGAGGATTTATATCCTCATTTTCATGTAGAATAGCCCTTAATCTATTAAATATCATATTGTTTGCAACTACTGAATTTTCTTGTAAAAATTTACCAACCTGGTTCATTATCTTTATAGAAATTTCGATGGAATCATTGGATAGATCTTCAAGTAATAACTGGAGGATTTGCAATATTAATATCTCACTGCAAACCCGCTGGTTAATAAGGTGAACTATAAAAATTGCAGATGAAATACAATTTTTCTTGTTTTTAACGTAGTTCTTACGAAATTGTAATAATAATCTATTAAGTATTAATTCACCTATTTCTGGAATCTTCGAATTTAATACTGATATTAGCGATGCATATATTGGGGTAAATATCAAATCTGTCAATTGCGCCTTCATTATTGATCGTATTAACAACCCCTTCCCCCGTTGTAAGTTCAATCTAAATAAATCAATCACGATTTCACGTATATTTGAGGCATTGCTTTTGTTTATCTGTCTGTTTATTGATTTTTTTAATTCTTCCCATTGTAGTATTTGATACTCTTCACTTGACGTTGATGAATTATCTATCTTTTCTTGCAACGCCTTCAATTTAGCTGGAAGAATGTATTTACCACTAGCTCTCAATTCAAGTAGTTTTTTGTACTCCGAAGAATTTTCAGACATGCTTATGAATTGTTGTGTAGTCTGGTTCTTATTGAAAATTTCGATACTGATAAGTTTATTTTGAGATGATCATTGAAAGCGAAAGCGCACCTTAAAATATTTCATCACCATATAATCTTTTTTAGGTAAGAAGAACGTTTAATTAATAGAATACGAATGTTAAGGATACGACTTGCTAGTATATTAAGAGATATTAATGTATTAAATTACAGGCACTTTGGTAGCAGTTTAAGAAATGAAGCAAGGATAGTTGATGCTGAATCGGATCCAAAAACTTACAAGTCCCATGTCAAGACTAAATTGAATTATTTCCTAGAGACGGGCCAAGTATTGAAATATTCTCCTGGTCAATTTCAGAAACGAATAAATAAAATAAAGGAAAAACTGTCCTATAAAGTAAATCAGGGATCGTATTCTCTGCAAAAGGCTCTATTGGTATTAAGATCAAAATATGACAATATTCTACAAACAGATTCTGGTGAAATAATATCCACTGAAAAATTGAATCCGTCCGATTTAAATATTAATTCACAAAAGTCTCTTAATATTTTTAAGTCGTTGGTGAATATTAGAAAAATTAATAGAAAGCCTATGGATGAAAAACTAATTTTAAAATTATTAGGCACGAATAGTGTACAAATTAAAGACCCATTTTTGGTAACTAGGGATGTGCTTAAGTTACTCGAACGTGATAGAGAAATAACAAGGGCGGTCTACTTAGCGAAACTTTCTGGCTCACAAGGCGGTGTTGTAGGTATGAATGCAGTTCTTCAATGGTTATTAGAAAGGGGAGAGACTAAAGCTGCATTTAAGAATTTTCAGGATCGTAAGAAATGGGGAATCCCAATAACTGAACACACATACATTATATTTTTTGATGGACTTGCAAAGGCTCATGAATGGGGAAAAGTTTCGAACGAGATGGCTGAAAAATGTATGCAAATATTTGAAAGTTTGAGAAAGATTTCGAATAAAGAAAAAGAATCCAGTGAGACTAAATTTGATAAAAACAAGACATCAAAATGTACTATTGCACACTTTAATGCTTGTTTAAGTTTACTAATGAAGAATTTCAAGAATGATCAACAATACGCGTGGTCTTTCTTTGATCAATTATTACCTGACAGTACTGGCACAAATTCAGCATTGGTTGCTGATAGTCAAACATTCACTATCTTTCTTAATGGTATTAAAAAATATTCATATCACAAATCAGAATTAATTATCAATAATGAAAAATTAACGAAACAAATTAAGACTTTGAGCTTACTTCAAATACAAGGAAGATTAATTCAAACAGCGGATTTGATCTTAGATAAGATAATTGCTGCAGCGACTCCACCAATTCCACCAACTAAGGAAGAGGTTGAGGAGAATCCAGATTGTCTAACTAATTACAGACAAAAGTTAAAGCGCCAATTAGTTGATATTGACCAAACTTTTGTGTCTGTTTTTATTTCTTGTTTTATTAACAACACTACAGGAACAGGACTTGATATCAACTCAGGGTCTCATTATAAGTATATTCAACGGGGCTTAAAGTATTTGAGTCTTTGGTGCCCAGATGTAGAATCGTTATTTCATTTTGTTGAAAAGGCAAGCGACGAAACAAGTGTATTATTAAAACCTAATGATTCACTTAAAATCAATACAGATTCTCGTGTGAAGAACGCTATTGAAACCTACGAAGAATCAAGCTTTAGATTCCTTGAAGAGGGCGAAACCATTAACGATGTATTACCACAAACATTGTTACCATCAGATCAATTAGAACGTTCAAAAGTAAATCCATTGGTAATATTTCCGCCCTCTTTGCTTTCACATAATAAAACGAAAGCTATATTTAGTGGGAAGCAGAAAAGGCTAGTAGACTTTACTCGTCCTTCATTTGCGGATGTTCGGTTAGTTTCGTTGGATAGACAATATAGGAATTCTAAAGGCAAATTTGGTAAAAAGTTGTCAGACTCAACAAAAATTAGTTTGAATAAGAAGAATGGGATTAACAGATTTGTGTTGATGCAGACCTTAGATGGTCTATTGCAATTAGGTAAATTGAAAGAATTCTATTTAGCGGTGTGGTACAGCTTAACTAAATGGGGAGGAATCTACGTAAGTAGAACGGAAATTTTGAAGATTGCGAATATTCATGGTGTTTCGAAAGGTGTATTATCTGAAAATTATTTTCCAAAATTTATTTCTCCAGAACTATCTGACTCAACTCAAAAGATTATTTCGAGCGATACAGGTACTCAACATGATTTTGTTGATGTATCTCCTGAAAACAAACTAGACTTAACTCCAGAACATGTGTCTGAAACCGTTGATATAATGCTAGTTGAGAATTTTATTTTCAAGATAAGTAAGAACTTTAACAAAGAGAAGCCAAGTAGCATGGCTACGGAGATTTTTGCGTCATTGGTAAATCCATCCACTAATATTAGTAAATCATTGAATCCGAGACCTAAAACCATAGACTCTATATTCTCAATTTTTATGAAGGAATTACATCATTATAATGATTCGAATTATAATAGAGAATTTATTGACAAGCGCCAAAAGAATATTCCAAACAACACACCAAAGAAATCTATTACTGGACCTCAATTGCAGGTAATATTAGCATCGCTTATACGTTTCATGGATTGTTTGATGATTCATGAAACCCGTGGGCAACGAAAAAAATCTCTAGTATCAAATGACTATGTCGAAAGCTATAACCGAATTATTGAAAGACTCTATAGAAGTACATGGTCTAGTGTTGAAACCCCAGATGAACTCAATTACCACAAAAAAATCATTAAGTCAGGTATACTTCTTTACAGACCAAGACATTTAATTGATAATAGAGAGAAAATCGTGTTCAGTGAACCCATTTTAAAGTCAATGGAAATTGTCTATGACACATTAAAAAATTCTCAATCATTAGATAAAAAGGATGTGAAATTAATGCTATCGTTAAAGCTGATTTTCCAATTGAAATCAGATGATGAAACCGCTCTTGAAAAACTTAACTCTTATGCAAAGAATTGCTACTTATCAATTTCCTGATTTTTTTAATGTATATAGAACTTGTAAAAAGTTGCAAAACGGAGGACCTGTATATATATTTCCTTAATATATAAAAAAAGATAGAGAAGGCTCGTATAAAGGAGTAATCGAACCATTAGTAGAATGACATCTAAACATCCGGCAATATTAATTAGAGACCCTGTTCGATTCAATTATGATGATTTCTTCAACATTGTGTTTGAAAATTTACATAAAAATAATCCGTCGCTTTCAACAATCGATATTTTAATAAGCCAATTTATAGGCACATGTGAAGAATTGAATTTAGTTTTATCGAGAGTATATAACAAATTACGAAAAAAGACAACAGAATTGGGATGGGACTATTCATTTGAAATAGACGTGCTATTTAATCAAGATAATTATTCTTCTTTAAAAGAACAATTGAGTAAGGTTATTTATTTATATGATGAGAAGTTAGCTATTCCTCAAGAATTAGTGGTATTAGAGATGCAAGAAATAATTGCTAAACTTAGAGAAAATACTCCGAAATCGAAAGATGATGCATGTAAAAAATATCAACAGTACCCCGTAGCAGCGGTTGGTGGAACTTTTGACCATTTACATGACGGCCATAAAATTTTGTTATCTTTGACGGTATTTGGAACAAGCAAAACAGTTATCGTTGGTATAACTGGACCAAAATTATTAATCAAAAAGAAATACGCTAAAATGTTGGATAGCTTTGAGAAAAGGCAATCACGAGTGGCGGCATATTTAAAGAAGATCATGAACTATGGCATTAAGTTTGAGATTTTTCAAATAAATGATATCTGTGGTCCTACTGGCTATGTTCAAGAAATTGACTTATTAGTCGTAAGCGAAGAATCTTCAAGCGGTGGTAACTTCGTTAACAAGACTAGGAAGCAAAAAGGATACACGGAATTAGATATAATAACAGTAAAGGTGGTTGGTGATGAAAATACTAATGAGAAAAATAATTGGCAGGGAAAACTAAGCTCTACAGGGATTCGAAAACAAGAATACTTGAAAAAGTACAATAGAATTTAATTTTAAAATAGCTAATATTATATATATATATATATATATATATATTGTTACATATATGTAGTAGGAAATAAACATTTTCTATTGATTCACTTAATTGAAATACCTTTATCAAACTGAGAAATCCGACGAGGAGATCTATCAGGGTGATCTATAGCCAAAGACACAGAATTTTCATATTTACCAATTTCATCGTATAACACCAAATCTTGGTTCTCATGCTCAATGTAACAGCCTTTATCATTTGAATCTGCTAGAGCAAATTTAACTTTTTCAAATGCTTGCAATCCTAAGCCCAATTTCTTGCGTAATCTCTTCTTTGTATCAATAAATTTTTCATTTGGATAAACCGGGAAAACAAAAGGAATGCCGTGATGATAATTGCTATTCTTGTAAAAATGGAAAACGGGAATCATATTCAAATGTTTGGAGAAATTTCTTGCCATTACAATCTCCAGTTTAGTTTCGTCGTCTTCAATATCAGCTGTATTAATTGGCTTATCATTAAGGCTTTTAATCATATCGTAATTAACTAATATCTCAACTTCAACTGGGAAAATACCCGCATATAATTCGAAACTATCGTTAACAGAATCAATTGATCTTTCAAACTTAATCAATTCAGTATACTTATGATCATGACCTGCCCACACTAAAATGTTATTCAATTGATTTTCTGGGACATCAACTTTATTCAATAGTTTATGCATTAAATCAAATATAGTCCCATCCTTAGGAATTAGGAAATCAAACAATTGACTTTGAATAATATTGTTCAACCAATATATTTTAATTGATTTTTTATTTTCGTATTCTTTTAATGTTATGTTTAAAACCTCGTATTCAAATGTAGTAATCTGTGAAACTGGCACCAGCTTTGCAAAAAACTGTGATAAATGATTAGACGTTTTTAACGGATACCTAACACCTTGATAATTAACAATGAAGATTCTTAAATAATCTGGATCAATATGGTTCCCTAAATGCTGAGCTAATTCGTTTGCCAATTCATTATAACTATATTGAGTTGAAATCCAAAGGTCAAATGACTTATTATGTGCACCTGATTTGGCAAATATTTTACTAGTCGCATCCGTCTCAGCATTTTTATTTGTCTCATCATTACTTTCGTCAGCAACAAAATCACTATCCTCTTCTTCTTCATCACCTTTGAAGGGTTTAACATGAATATGCAACCTAGTGAAAAGAAATTTATAATATTCTTGAGCATTTGAATATTTACCATCCTTATGTATTTCATCAACA
The DNA here is from genome assembly GCA_900186205.1 of Debaryomyces psychrophilus. Taxonomy (NCBI): domain Eukaryota; kingdom Fungi; phylum Ascomycota; class Pichiomycetes; order Serinales; family Debaryomycetaceae; genus Debaryomyces; species Debaryomyces psychrophilus. Next base: position 72,761 of record FYBW01000019.1, on the reverse strand, counting down.
TTATCCACTTCGATACAAATGATATCGCCATTGTTTAACTCTTGTTTCTCAAATGTAACAGCAGGATCAATGCTGTCGATTTTCAAGGGTGATAACTCTTCATAGAAATTCAAACCTGTCGAGTTAGGAAAACCCAACAATTTATTAATTGGTTTGGTCAACGTATCAATAATATCATCCTTCATAACAGTAACATGTGTTAATCCTTTGATTTCATTCGAAAGCACATCAAAATATTTTAAAAAAATCGTCCTGTACGATGATTGATCTGAAATATCATTAAACTTGAATTGATTTGATTTCATATCCTTAACCGTATCCATATTTTTAAATATTTTATCGAAAGAGAATTCTTCGGGTGAGTTAGCCTCAACCTCAACTAGTTTCATGAAATTATTTAGATCCTTGTTTAACTCCTCCACATAAAATACCATTTCATCGTATTTTCTATTAAAGCACTTTAAATATATTGAATTAATGGTAGCATCCATTAAATCATCCGGAACAGGTGTGTCTGTACGATTAGTGTGGTTGTTACGATGATTAACTAAAATTAACCTAAATGGTAAATTCTTGATAAACTCTTCATCTATGTTATCTACACCATCATTGAAGTAACCCAACTGAGATCCAATTAACTTGTACAAGTTTAAAAAGTTGTCTTCTTTCTTGACTTTTAATGTTATTGGAACTGTACTTTCGTCAACTAGTGATTCGTCATATAGTTTCTGAATCGTCGGGTCCGGATATAAATCAAAGCCATTGTAGTTGTTGAAATTCTTTTGAGTAATGAAGCTAACATTTAAATAATACAAGGCTTCCTGTTTAGCTTTTTCAATTCTCTCCAATTCTTGCAATTCATTTTCAATTTGATTCGAAATAGCACTGGGAATAACCGCATTGACAGATTCGTCACCATCAGGCAAGACATTCATTAATTCAGATTCACGATAATACACCAACATATATGCCGAGGTTGCTCTTCTAATTAAGTTTTCATTTTGATCGACTCTCGATAAGTTTGCAAATTCTTGGGCCGATAATTCTTTGGCACCAAAGTTCTCTTGAAAAACTTGGTAAGGTGTGACTTTCCAGACTTTGTCATCATCGAATCTTAACCAAGTATCTTTTGTTGCGTATGGTTTAATCATGGCGTAATAATGACCATTGGAAATACTACCTTGATGCACTAAAACTCCATGTAACTTATAAGTCCAGTTTTCATTTTTGATTTCTGTAGGTAAATCTTCATCAAGATAGGGCTTCAAGTCAATTGAGTCAGGGAACTCATAGAAGTCATCGATCTTAACAAGGTCATCGACCATAAAGTCATACTCGAATCTTTTCAATTGTAAATGAAGCACAGGTGGGAATGATTCGAAAACAACCCCTTTTTTTGCATCTTGATAACCATACTCGTCGCCAGCTTGATATTTGTTCTCACCTTCTAACATTTCAATTTCAATATAATTTTTAAATGCCTGTTGCAAAGTTTTGAAACCTTTAACGTTAAGTTGAATATCCCAAAAATCTTCTACTCTTGAAGACTCATATGGAACATTGCAACACCTGATGTAGGATCTCATCTTACCGACAAATATATCGTTCAAACAATTTTCTATTGGCGTTGATTTCATTGCCGTTTCTAACTTATCCATCAATATACGATTCAATTCTTGAACATCATGTTGAGTGAACGCGTCAGACGAGTCCCAACCAAAAGACTTGGTTAGTTCCAAGGTCCCGACAGGCTCATTGGAATTCAGCAAAAGATAAAAGATTTTCTGTAGTGAAAATGCAACGGAGTCCAAATTCTTAACTAAATCTATTGGAATTTGATATACCAACTTCCGGAAAATTTTTGTGGTAAAATAAGATTGCAATAACGAGTTCAAATAACATGTTGCACCCTGATTATTCAAGCCTACATATCCCGTGCTCTTCTTTGAATCGTAATCAGCGAAAGTGCTCCATAAAACACCAGTCGATGAATCATCGATAACCTTAACGTAGGCAGTAATATTAATCTGGTTATTTTCCAATATTGGGCGTCTGTGATCCTTCAAGACGGATTTCAATTGTCTCAAATCGATCAAGGATGAAAACCCCCAATCGGTTTCGTTTTCGTTAAATCTATGGTACGAGCCACTGGAGTAATGAGCCGTTGGATCATTCGGATTCCATAAATCTAATCCAAACTTGGCACAGACATGCCACGATTTTTTCTCTTCGCCGGGAAGAGTTATTGGATGTGGCTCTAAATAAAGCGACAATTGATTATTATTGCTACCTCTGGGGAACAACAAGATGTTCCATTCAAAGCCCCCACATTTGAACTTGGGGCCCTTGATCTTGTCGTCTTTCAACGCAGACCACTCCTTGATTTCCCACACATTATGCGTCTGTTCCTTTACTGTATAATCGGGTAATGGTTTCATTAATCTGTCGGCCAATTCCTTGAAGCTATCAGCCGGGGGTAATTGTGTCGCGGGCTGTTTGAGACCTGCTGGATTATCCACAATCACAACTTCATCATCATCGTCATCATCTTCTTCTTCGTCTTCGTCATCAAGCACATCCACGTCAATATCATTGTCGATTTCTACCGCATCGTCGTTGATCTCAATAACCTCATTATCTCCCGCATGTTTCTTACCGGGATCGACATCAATCGATATATTTTCCTTGTCACTAGGTGATTCGTTAAGCATGTTCGAAAAACTTCTCTTTGAACCAGGATCCACGGATTTATCAACCAGCACTTTTCAATCGATTTGGATCTTATAAATGTATTAGATACACTAAAAATTAAATGCACCCTATTGCTAATGGCAAATCGCTAATAGAAGGATACGGAAACTCGTAGGGTTTTAATAGACGTAGTAAAAGTAAAATGCAACCAATTGCGTAAAGTGGATACGATAATACTATGGCATAAAACACTTTTAGCAATAGATTATCCAAATCAGGGTGTCTTACAACTATATAAATATCGGTTAGTAGTAGCTGAGACGATCTGCCATCGTAGGCCGTCAATTGCTTGAGATGCATCCCGTGACTAGCAACTATATGATTTGTGGTGTCTGGGTGTTTCTGGTGCACTGGTGTAGCGTCCAACCGCTTTCTGTCTACTCGGCCGAATAGTGCTTGAGTAGCATGTTCCGCTGTTGTCTACATCTCTCTGGTCACACTCGCCACGTTGCATGCTAGCCCATGCTCAGCGCATCGCATTCTGGCAATTGACTGCCCAGTGGCTTGCGACAATCAGAAGGCCGTGTGACCAGTGTTTCGTCCGCTCATGTCGGCGGCATTTGTTTCACTTGCTGGTGTTGTTAATGCCAACTGTCACAGGACCACTGTCCCTATTATCGCTAGGATACTACCTTTTCGCAGCCTCGTCGTAGCCACTTAAGCGATTTCGCGTTCTATAGTCCCACTACGCGACAGTACAAAATAGCCCTACGTCAGTGGCGGCTATCGCCTGGCTCCCGCGAAATCATCACACCCCTACACCCCTTGCCCCCCTTGCTCGTAGATCACATGGCAACCAAACCACCGTACCAAAGACACACTTTACTACTTCGGAGTCCTAACGCGCGGTCCTAACCGCGCCAAGTACGCCATATCACTAGTGTGGTAATAATCGTCCGACAGGACATATCAGCATCCGTACATCCACATTGACGTCATTATCCCCGTAGTACTCAGTGGTTTCAACGCTCAGGCCCTATTCAAGTCGGTCTCGGCCGCCGGTGCCTACCGGAAATATGGCCTGTATACGAGAACCAAACAGGTAAATAATATAACGCATTAGGAAAAAGTTGGAATACATATACTGAAACGCACAATTAATAAATAACTAAGATACATAAACTTAATAGTTTAAGTTGAACCACAACCCAAGATCTGAAAACGTGCACCAAACAGGCTATAGACCGTTGGTTGCCACCAATGTGGACATATGGCATCCAGAATGGGTATGGATACACCGGTTGTGGTCAAGACGTTTTCTTGATTTAGCGGTGCCCGTGGGCCTCGTTAACAGTCGCATCATACCATCGCTACAACTGCTACAGCGACTTGACATCAGCGATGTAGCCTAGATCTGTCCACGTCGGTAGTCTGGGGCCTAAACATTGACTGCAAGGTGCCATATGTAGCTGCTAATAATGTAGCCACCAATGATGTAGTGTACCAAAATACAAACACTCTGCAAGCAGAACATACCAACATGGTTATAGTGTCGGATTGTCTTGTCTGCAATTGTTCTTCCATTCACACCTACACCCCCTAGTGTGGGTGTGGTTTTATTTACTTCGCTTCCCTATCAGTTCGTAGACCTCTGCTCAACTACCTCACAATAGCCGATTGATGATACCATACAACCAACCACGCATTGTCCTCTATATTGTCCCCTGTGTTCTCCGACGCACGTCCTGTTATAGGTAGATTAATTGTTTCCTTCGTGCTACAAATAACAATGCGCGATTCAATTCCAAACAATTCCATCCCTATTTAGTGGCTTCTTTCGATTCGAGATTCGTGGTTTACCTTCCTAATCAATGTGAAAAATAAACGAATCACAAAATCAAGCGATTTTCAGATGCGAAAATTTTCTTTGTCGTCCGGTTTCACGTTTTATAAACAACTAAATATCCCTTGAGTTGAGTTTTACTACGATCTTTTTAGTTTGTTCCTCATATTAATTAGGTATTTCTACAGTCATTCCTTATTATCTTCCTATCCCTAGATAATACCTAGACATATACAACTATTTGTACACTCATTATGTTATTCAAGTCTTTCGTTAGCGCTGCTTTAGTGGGTGCTGTTTTAGCCCAACCATTACAACAACATCAACACCACGAACACAAGATGGAAAAAAAGGATGTCAAGATTGTCACCCAAACCAGTGTTGTTAAGGTCACCGTTGGTGCCGACACTTACACAGAGCCAATCAAAGTGAGTACCTCGTCTGCTGACGTCACTTCTGCGACCATTCCAGCTCAAGTCAGACCAAGCAGTTTCAGCAACCCATCAACCTTCGAAACTCAAACCACCTCCGCCTCTACGACTACATCTAGCAGTGGATCTGAATCGTCTGGTTCCGTCGGTAGTACTGGTGGTAAGGGTATTACTTACTCGCCTTACTCCAACGATGGTGGTTGTAAATCATCATCCCAAATCTCCGAAGAAATCTCCCAACTTTCCGGTTACGACATCATCAGATTGTACGGTGTTGACTGTGACCAAGTTGCTGCTGTCTTATCTTGTAAGAGCTCTTCACAAAAGATTTTCGCTGGTATTTTCGATGTCAACAACATCGAAGATGGTGTTAAAACCTTAGCTTCCGCTGTTAAATCTAACGGTGCCTGGAGCGACATTGACACTGTCTCCATCGGTAACGAATTGGTCAACAACGGTGAAGCATCTGTCGACCAAATTGAAAAGTATGTTAAGGATGGTAAATCCGCTTTAAAGAGCGCTGGTTATAACGGTAAGGTTGTCTCTGTTGACACCTTCATTGCTGTTATTGATAACCCAGGCTTGTGTAAGTTTTCTGACTACATTGCCGTCAACGCTCACGCTTTCTTCGACGGTCACGTCTCTGCTGATGAAGCTGGTAAATGGGTTTTACAACAAATCCAAAGAGTTGCTACCGCCTGTGGTGGTGACAAGGACGTTTTCATCACCGAAACCGGCTGGCCATCAAAGGGTGACAGCAATGGTGTTGCCGTCCCATCTCGTTCTAACCAAAAGGCTGCTGTTGACTCTATCAAGGAAACTTGTGGTGATGCCGTCACATTATTCACTGCCTTCAACGACTTATGGAAGGCTGATGGTGCGTTTAAAGCCGAGAAGTACTGGGGTATTTACTCATCCTAAGTTTATTCTGGATAGTCGGTAAAAATTTCTTGTTTATTTCGAGTTCTAAGTAGTGAGTCTTTACTTCTACTTTTATTTTTGTTACATTATTGTTTCTTGTTTTGATATCCCGAGTAATAAATATTATATTATATACTATATTATTGTAGTACTTTTTCGATTGGTTCATTTCAACTTAGGACAGAAACTCGAGTAGAATATATCCACTTTTAGAAATTACAGCTTGAATCGCTAAATATAATATTACACATTATAGTACACTAATATATAAACTTACTATTATACACCTTCACCGTACACGTGAACAAACTTCTCAAGAAATTGACTTCTACTCTCGATAGAGCTAAGGCTCTGGATTTTTCGTAATTTTTTCATGTCATGTTTGGAATAGCTGAGCAAGTAATTGTCTAACTTCTTCGTCCATATACCGTCAGTGTCTTCAAATTGCAACGCATTGTAAATTTGATCTTCCTGCAAATGTGGAATCAGATCTAAAAATTTGTCAATAAACACTTGCATCCTCACAATATCCCCATTGGTTGCCATAATCATATGGCATGTAAAAACATCATTAATTCCTATCTCGCTGAGTGATTTAAGTAGTGTCCTTGGTTCCGAAAGTTCAATATTGCTTAATATTCCCTCTACTTTTGTACTTATTTCACTAGGCCGGATCCTGTAGAAGTTTTTGTTAAACAAGTTTTCGAGCGTAATAGTTTCAGGAAGGTATTTAATATCGAAATCTATCCATGCCTGCGATTGTGAGTCAAAGTTAAGGGAGTCATTTTGTACTTGCGATTGAGATAGCAGCCGTGCCTGAGATTCAATTGCTTGTTCAAGATCGATATGTCCCTCTCCTTCATGACTCTCACGTTCCTCATTATCATCGCCCGCATTGTTGTAATTAGAAGACTTTATTTGCTTAATTTTTTCGTCTATCGTCCCGTCATCACCAGCAGTTTCGTTTGATGGTAAAGCCTTGAAATTGTCATTGTAGCTTGATCCAACCAATTCTTTGAATCCTCTAGCAACGCCCGCTTTTTTCCCGGTAAAATTCTTCATTTGCTCGGGAGTCTCGCCATTCTGGATTGACCTATTATAGTCGTCAATAAATTTTTGGGCACCATATTGACGAACAAATTTTCTGTATCTGTCTCTCCAAGAATGATATGAGTGGGTTGGGTAAATTTTAGCCATCATTGTAAAAAAGGAAACTGGCGCAGTAAACTCTTGGTAAAGATCAAAGGGTTTGTGTTTACCATCAGTATCTTTCTCAACAGCCCCGGACTCCAAATCCTCGCAATATTTTTGTTTGCTATATTCAATTAATTCTGTACACAAATTAAAGTCTTCTAAAGCTGTAAACCTATTTTTCAAAGTTTTAGGTAAGTTCTCTAGGCTCTCTCTAATATTCTTACCATCAGCAGACTTGATCAAAACACCATCTTCATCTGTTTTGTAAACATACGCTAATCTAGATTCCAAGTGATTTCTGTATCGACTTCTAATCGAATTACCCGTGTGTCCTTTCAAAATGTCATGGGTAGCCAAGCCGTCGAAAAACTTGTGGCTGTTTCTCAATCTTGGATTCAACCTAATCTGTTTCAAAATATATTCATCCTTTAAATCGTTGAATCGACGTGATGTTCTTACCGGGGGTGGTCTTACGTTTCTGGTAAGTACATTCGAAAATGTGGCTGCATTAGTCTGATACGCTTCGTCCCCTTCAGAGTTCACCTTGATCATCTTATTTCTACCCGCAATACTCAATGGATCATAAACTTCAGGAACCTGGTATTTATAGTTACTCAAGTCGCAGACCCCATTATTTTTAATGGAGTCATCAATAAAGCTCAACTTGAAGCACAATTGTCCTCTTATATTAAAAGAACTTAACAAAATAATTCTATTACCAGTCGATTCATTTGGTTCGGTATCTGTGATAATACCCCCATGACTGATAATCTTATGCTTATATTCATGTCTATTAGGATCTGTAAATGGGACGAAAAATAGCATAGGAATCCCTCCATCGTATGTAAAAATCCCATGCGACGCGGCCAGCCCACCTTGCACATTTCCTAGCGCTAATTGTGTGCTTCTACTTGGTGAAGCCATACCAGCCGAATATTCAATGGTATGAAAACTCATAATCAATGTTTATTTATTTATTTCATATAATTTTATATGGTAATTAAAGAAAAACATAGATAAAAACAAAAGGAGGTGTTTTGATGTTTCATTTTATTTGGCGTGTCAAAATCAATTTGATGATTAATTGGGAAAACACAAGTACACCCAGCTGCAAAAATATTGTAATCAGCACAATAATCGAGATACGGATTACTCCGATATATGCTATGAGAGAACGAGACTATGTGAAGCCTCGTAAAACACATGCATTTGGAAGTTGTTCAAACTTTTTATAGAATAAATAAATTTGGTAATCGTACAAATGTTCGCATGGATCAAAAATTTATGAATTTTACGAATAAAATTACTGTAATAAATATGATAAACTATACGGTAATATAAGCAAAATAAAACTGTAAATAGCATGGCGTAGATGCGCAAATAAAATACTGTGATGATGAAATGTAATATGCTGGTTCTAGAATATGGCTAGCATGAAACGCTCACAAGCTTTTCCTTGTGCAAAATGTACCCTTTATCATTGGATGACTTAACTTTTTCGTTCCACATTACCATTGCGGTCAAGCGACCACCTTTATAACATCCAGTATCAAGCCCCTTAGAGAACTTTTTTAATTTGAGGCCCCTTCTCGCGTCGTGTCCGTAGTACGCCACATATGTATCCTTGGTGGATTTTCTCTTCTGTTTCTTGTTCCATATTTTCGACCATGAAATGGCGTTTTTTTCAAATGGGTCGTCAGTTGACACATTATAATGGGGGCCGATATATGATCTCATTTCCAAGCACTTCTGCGAGTCTTGTTCTTCAAAGGGTATATCCCAGCGTAGACCACCATGAACTGCAACCCCATTGGTGTACTTCACGCCACCTTTTTCTGATGATTTATGCAAAGGAACTTTGCCCAATCTCTTAATTACCAGGCAGCTATTAATGTATTCTACGTGATGTGGCTGCAATGTTTTAGCCAATAAATACTCAGGATCATTGTTGAACAGACTTCTGATGTCCACGCTCGAAGAACCCACTTCCTTGATAAACTGAGGTTCGTCCAATCGATGGAGTTGCGCATAATTTTGTAACACGTACAACTCGTGGTTTCCAAATATACAATCAAGCCTATTATCGATAGCGTATTCTAACACCTTCATGGAATCCCGTCCCTTAGCGATGAAATCTCCTAACATTAATATGTGATCGGTCTTTCGATTGAAGTCAAGTTTTCTTAGTAATTTGCGCAATTCGATATAGTGTCCATGGATGTCACCAATAAGTATAATTCTTTCAACGGCCCTATTACTATCAATTTCCACATCGTCTTCATCGCTTCCATATTCCCCAATATCCACATCACTGTCACTTTCGCTATAATTGTCATTGTATATATCATATTTACTGCCTTTATCTTGTATATCCGATAATTCCAACTGCTTGACCCTAGACTCGCTCAACGGTTTCAACGATACCCCCAAGTCTGTAACCTTAATTATACCTTTCAAATCTCTAGCTTGGGGGATAAAATAATCTGGTAGGTATATGACAAAAAACCAAATACACCCAACACAAACGCAAATAATAAAACCATACAATGTGATTGTTTTGGGTTTACTGACTTCAGATTCCTCCTCATAATAGTACTCTTCGTATTCTTCCCCATAATCTCGGTACGTTTTATCATTCAATGGTTGTCTGGTATTCATGATGAGGCTTGTCTGATTGTAACTGCAGTCCACAAAGACTAGCTAGTTCTTATATGCGCATTAAGCGAAATTTATACACTAATAGCTATCGCTATCTAAATGACGTATCGAACAATAAGATAGACTGCACGTGTACTTCATGAATTTTGACATAAAAAATTCAATACTAAATAAATCGAACCAAAATATAGAAAAGAACGTCAATAACAAATACCATACCCCATGGATCGGATTGCATAGACAGTATTAAATAATAAAAGAAAAGAAAAGTTAAAAACTTCATCTTGTGGTCTAACCTCCACCCACACCTTCAGGCCTTTCGGATTCCTTTTGTATCACAGGTTTCTTTGATAATAATGCTCTTAAAGCAGGGCTGACTTTTATTAACGAATGTACCGTGTCATCCATTTCATCATTCTTGTTTGGTATATTCAAGGAGTTTTCCCTATCGATGATATCGATCATTCTTCTGAACCTCAAGAATAATAATTCGGCCCTTATTAACAAATGATTCAAGTTCATATTCATAGAAAGGTCGTTCATGTACTTGAGAACCTCATCGAATCTGTTCAAATTTTGTCTTATAATTCTTTCATTGTCACTCAACACTGCCAACGCAAAGAATAGGTGGAATTGGCCCGCGTAATAGTCAGTCCACAATATTTCCCATAAAGATAGCACATTGGGCCACTCGAATTCGCGTTTGAACCATACTAGGAGCATGCGGAAGAAGAAGTATAAATCTGTAGATTCACACTTATCTAAATGCTTGAACAAATCCGGCAACATGAATTGGACTAACTCATTTAAAGTAAGCATCTGATTCTTCATTCCAGATTGATCACGAAGAAAGTTTCTTTCCATTCTGTCCATGAAGTTCACAAATGCCCAAAACGTTAAAGATTCGTCCTGAAATATGACATATAATGGCGACAATAAGTCTGTCATGCCTTGGACATATCCTAAATTAACATTGTGTTCATTATATGTTAATAAGATTTCTCTCATTCTAAACAAGTGTGGGTTAGTGATGTTCGAAACATCAAATGCGTCATCATCCGCTTCGTCTGGTGTTTCTGGTGAAGACTCTCTTGTAGTTGGCATTTGATCACTACCAATACTTGTAATCGAAACTTTCTTTTTGCTTTGGAAAATGGGAAGGTTACGGTCAGTACGATTAATATCTTTCTCAATCCTGTGTTTCTGATCTTTCCAGAAGTCTGTGGCTCTTTTATCATTATCTTCAACCCATTTTAATTTTATCTCTTCGTAAGCAGTTTGGAAACTATTGCGTAATGATTCTTTTTCTTCCGTTGAAGAGTCCCATGGGTAGACGTTGAGCAAAAATAGCCATGCCTCACCCCTTATGCAATCTTCCAATCCACCATGGAAAATCCTATCTTTTACCTCATCTACTGAAATAATTAGTCTACCCGAGAAATCAAACAAACCTTCCCATTCAACCTTACTGATAGGCTTTCTTCTGGATGTCTTATTAACCTCTTCATCAGTCAAGATTTCACTTTTGTTTGATCCTACACCCAACTCTTTGTTAATCTTGCTATAGATTTCATCATCCAACAGGTACTTCCTGTGTGCTTCCTCAGCCTCCTCTTTAACTTGCGCGGCCCATTTTGCTAAATAAACCCTTGCACTGTCAAATTCATTCCCAATCTTTTGCATCTCAGGTTTATTTATAATTTGCTTGATTGGCATTGGGGCGTTTTCATCAACAAGATCAAGAACTTGGTTTCTAGTTTTGGCTGAGAATGTTGCAACCGTTTCCAACACCTTCCATTTTGCATTGGCAAGGAATTTGTTGACATCGGGCAATTTGAATGGTTCAGGGTTGTTTTCACTTTTAGCCGTCTTCGACTCTTTGAAGGGTGCAAAATTTCTCAAGTCATTCGATTCAGGGTTAATCAAGTAAACCGATGGTTCTACACTTGATTTTTGGACAACAGCAAACTTTCCTAAAGCATCCATAAAATCTTGTCCTCCCCAATATATTTCACCATTATCGCCGAAAGGATCAAATCTTTGATTTCTGACCTTTTGGTTCTTTAAAGTTGAAGGAGATTCATCATCATGGAAGAACACAATCGGTAACTTTTCTCCATCTTGAGTATTAATTATTATTGATCCGAACCACCATCCCACAGATGGCTTCCGGACTTGAATTGAATAAACAAATGATATTGGGATACTAAAGCAAAATCCAAAAGCAGATGAACTTGGGGGCTTGGGAACGGTATTTGTGCTTCGTTTAGCAGATGTCTTGCTATTTCTACCACCAAGTGTCAATGCTTCCAAGTCATCTTGCAAATCGCCAATATCAACATTTTCATATGTTTTCAATTCCTGGCTTGACAATTGCCTTTCTGAAGTGAATGATATTATGATATCTCTATTTGACGCATTGGCACTTCTACATAACGATAAGTATCCTTCTATATTATCCTTCTTTGAAGTTGTGGGGTGAAGATAAGATTTTGATTTCGTATAAAGTAATTCAACTTCATTACTTGATATACTTTTATTTATTGTTGCTTGTTTATCAACCGACATGATACGTCTGACCAACAGTAAGTGGAATAAGAATCAATAATTTGAAAGTAGTTTAATTGCTAATGGGGCAAAATGATTAGATATTAAAAAAATGCCTACATAGAACTTGCCGCAGTGCTCTCTACCAAATGACTTAATATTTTCATCAATTTTACTATAATACATAAATATACATTAGCGAAATAACTAAAGATATAATGAACCTGCTGAAACAATATCTCTGTGAACCAATCCCATTGACTTTTCCATCTTTTCTTCTAACTCAGCGTTACCAATGGTTTTAGCTGCTGTCACCATCTGTCTCAACATTTCTTCTAGTCTCTTAAACATTCTAATTAAAGAACCTTCGTAGACATCAGTCATCTTACAGATTTGAGTAAATGACGCACCCTTACACCAAGCATACGTAACTTCCATCAACTCAGGCCTGAAAGATTCAACATATTCTTTTTCAACGAGTTCAATCTTACATTCTTTGAAAATTTTGGCGATTTTGGTTGCCATGTCTTGCATTGACTTTAACGGTTCAGCTAATTCTGGCTTTAGTCTTGGGACTTCTTTAGCTTTTTCTTGGAAAACAAAACACGATAATAATGAGGCACATTGTTCGCAAGTTAAGTCATTAAATGTACCGTTAAATATCAATTCTGTCAAAAGTAATTCATCACCAGTACTGATTTCACAAGCAACTCTACCTTTCAATTCAATGATATCATTTTGTGTTGTGAAACCTAATCTTCTGAGAACTCTCTTTCTATGTCTCAAATCGTCTAATTGGATAACAGCTTGTGCCTCCAATATTTTATCTTTGAGAGACTTGATTTGGTTTTCAATATCTACCTTCTCACTGTATTTTTCATAAAGATCCTTCAATCTTACAGACTCATGAAGAGGATTGCTTAACATTTTAGATTCTAATACGTCAATCTTTCTCAACAATAATTTGAAATCGTTATCATCAATTTTCATACTTTCAATTGGGTCCATTAATGGAATACCATCTGGAAGTCTCTTCGGTAAATCCTTCATGGTCTTCAATAAATTCTTTTTAGCACTAGAACTTTTGAATTCATCCGGGACTCTCAATCTAACACTACTGATCTTTTCAATAGAATCTAAAGTTATTGGAATATATTCTGCTCTAGATTTCTCACCTGCATTAGAGGGTCTTATGCCGACCGGAAGAGTTGGATTGAATGGTTTGATTAAGTTAACTGGCGAATCAACAAACATTGTGTAAACAAAAACGTTCACTATATACGCCTCATGGTCGCTGTAAGTTTGCGATGGATTTCTCTTGTTAGTTCTTTTGGTAAAAGATGTGACCATAGCCCAACCGTAATCCATTTCACCAACCTTAACTTTTATAACTCTTCCTGGTTGTAAGAAAGGTAAAATATGTCCCGGATGGGTGATAACTTGACGAACGTCGTCTTGATATATATCAAATTGCTTTTTCAAATCGTAATATTCTCTAACAGTTGCTTCATCGTCTACTTGAATAGTATTTGATTTTAAAGTTAATTTCTGTAAATTATTTTCTAATACAGGAACTGATGCTGCATTTTGAAATTGATAGAATGAACTTTCCAACATGAATTCTGGTGAGATACCTTCGACTCTCATTAAATTCAAAATCATATTGTATCCCAAATGGAATGCAGAGTCCAATCTATCTGCTTGTCCCTTAACCATACCTTTTGCAACCTGTGGTTCCATTTTCTCATCAATCATCATAATAACAATACCACGATCATCCAAACCACGACGACCAGCTCTACCTGACATTTGAATATATTCACCACCTGAAACCCAACGGAAACCTTTACCATCCCATTTACGAACAGACGTGAAAACAACAGTTTTAGCAGGCATATTAAGACCAATAGAGAAAGTTTCGGTTGCAAACAATACTTTTAATAACCCTTCTTGGAACAAAATTTCAATAATCTCTTTTAAAATTGGTAATAAACCAGAGTGATGAATACCAATACCACGTCTTAAAAGAGGTAAAATGTTCTTAATTTGAGGCAATTCTTTATCAGCATCCGGTAACAATTCAATTGCATTATTGAAGATTTTGGTTAACGCTTCTCTTTCATCATCAGTATTAAAATCTAACTTTGACATTTTTAAGGCTAACGATTCGCAATCTCTTTTAGAGAACGAGAAAACAATAACTGGGTTATACTTTTTCATATATATCATTTTAACGATCTTATAAATGTCCGACTTACCATCCTTGTTACCACCTTTATAGGTCTGGCCTTTTTTACTTCTCGATTTATCAGCTGATGATGGGTCATCCCCAATATTATCACTAATCGATGCCATAGCTTTTTGGAAATTTTCTTCTCTAAAAGTCCCTTTTTCATCAACTACTAAATTAATACCATCTCCTGCTGCAGGAAATAAATAATGTTGCAATGGCGTTGGACGGAAATCTGTGTAAACAACATGGCACGGTTGTGCATGAATCTTGACAATCCATTCTGCAAACTCCATGGCATTTGGAATGGTAGCCGAAAGGAAAACATAATGAACCTTATCGGGCAATAAAATAATTGTTTCTTCCCAAACAACACCACGAGCTTTATCCCTCATGTAATGAACTTCATCGAAAATTACCCACGCAACTTCTCTCATAACTTCAGAACCTCTATACAACATACTACGTAAAATTTCAGTTGTCATGACTAGACAACCAGCATCAGGGTTGATGGTAACATCACCAGTCATTAAACCAACATCGCCAAATTCTGCTAATAATTCTCTGTACTTTTGGTTACTTAATGCCTTAATTGGAGATGTGTAAATAACTCTTTGCTTTTCTCTCAATGACTGTGCTATAGCATATTCTGCGACGACTGTTTTACCAGCTGAAGTGTGGGCTGATACTAAAACAGATTCACTTCTATCGATACACGAAATAGCCGTATCCTGGAACGGATCTAATACGAACGGATAGGTTCTCGCTTCATTTTGTCTTTTATGTTCACCAATAGGAACATATGGATATTTCGGAGGAACAGCAACTTGATGTCTAACTTGATGCCTCAACTGTAATTGTGCTGGTTTTGCACTAGTTGATTTTTCCATCAAGCCATCGGATACAGCAACCTCTCTCGATGCTTCAATTTCAACAGCATCGAAGACAACTGGGGTTATATCTTGCTTCATTTTAGATTTTCCATCTTGTTTCTTTTCCGTTTTCTTTTCTTTCTTAGTCTGTTTTTCTTCGCCATTTTGTTCTGGTTCTTCTGAAGCGTGACGTTTTTTGCTGGAATATTCCTTCTGTGAGTCAGGTACCTCTTGTATCACTGGTGGAGCATTGGCTGGTGCTTCGTCAAAGACGTCAAACAAGTCTTCCTCATCCATTTTGATGTAATGTGAAAAAGTATAGGAATGTAACTAATATGTAAATATTTTCAAAACGTTTTAGGCTTCTTTTAGGGCCTGCGATTTCTCAAAAAAAAAAAAAAAAAAGTTTGTACTCATCGAAGAGATTGTTTACAAGGAAATAATTTGAATTAATGCAAAAATGTTTTTGCATTGCATTAATGTCTATAAAGTATAAATGTATCGAGGTGTATAAATTAGACTTCAACTTTCTCCGAGGTGACTTTTTCTTGATTCTGTAATGCTTTTAAAGTTCGCCATTTTTCTCTATCGTATTCCCCAATTACAGCACTCGGCACAGAGCTAACCCTAGATCTATCAGAACTTTGGGCGGTATCCAAATCCCAAAACCCCAAGGCATTATCAGCGATATACAACAGACAACCGTCATCATCCGTATTAAACAAATTTGTTTGTTTTACTTTCGACGTTTCTGCAAACGAAGGTGCAGCTGTACTTGGTGTCTGTTGCTTACTTGGCGATCTAAGTAAGGCCCTGAGTGATTTTCTGGGGGAGTTTGATTTTGATGACTTGCCGGAATACATAGAGAATTGATTCGATATCGCCGAGCTTGTATGCTTGTGAGATGAATTGATATATGGATCCTTTAATGAACTCAAATCAAGACTGTACCTTGTATTCATCGGCTTTCTTTTAAAAATGCCATTTAAACGTTTCGGACTCTCTTGAAAGAACTTTTTGATTGGAGACGAGCTTGAAGTTGAGTTAATCTGGCGTTCTGGAGGGGTATTGACATGTCTTAGTGTATTTTCCAGAGATTTAATAGACGAGCCATTCAGTTCATTTGAATAAATCTGTTTCACAGATCTACTGCCATCATTATCTATTCTGGGATGTGCATCTCTATATGTGTGCAAAGATGGGGCACTTAATGATCTATTCAATGAGACAAATGAGTTGTTTTTTTCTTTGTATTTAGTACTACCTGTAGTACTATGTAAATCACTCAAATTATCAATATTATCTAGACGGGTTTTTAAAGGTGGTAGCAAATAAGCCTCATCTATGTCTGGCGGTGCAGTAGAGTTACTACCATTACTCATCGATTTCAAATTATGATCACTTACCAATCTTGTGATTCCAGGGATATTTAAATTTGCACCAGATCTAGCTCGATATTCCTTCCACTTCGCAGAATTGCCATCCCAATCTTTCAAAGATATGTGGTTCATCAGCATTGGCGCTTTGTTTTCATTTGCCTCCTGATTCCACACTATACTTGAGTAGGAGCTTGACTTTGGAATCTTCTCTAGACCATGCAAAGATTTGAAATACTCATCTGGTAATTGTTCGCTTTCTTCAACGCTATGTTGACCCGATTGAGTTAAGGATTGCTTCTCATACTTAACTTCGTTAAATTTATGAGCGCCTTTTCTCCTCGGAGTCTTTTTGAAGAATTCAGGATACTCTTCCCCAACAACCACTGTGTCTTGGTCGAAATCTTTAAATTTATTCTGATCGATTGGTTCACCAAACTCAGATATAAACGGCAAGTTTAAATAGTCCAAGTTACCATGGTCAGGCTCAATTTGATCTATATTCGGTGCTTTAACCTGGCTCAAGTCAGCTTCGCCCACAGGACTCAAATCTGATGTGGTTTCTCTTGGACTTTTGAAATGTTTGGTAGTATCCTCCTGACTTAGAAGGATTTGGTTTTGTTCTTCAGCTTTGTTGTCCAATATTTCTTGCTGCCGTCTTTTCAATCCCATAATTGGACTTTCACCACTTCTTAAAACTGCCGGTAACAATGATTCATTAACATTTTGAAGGAATATTTTTTCATCATGTATTGATTTTCGTCTCTGTTCCCAATTTAGTTTTTTGAATTTATTACCACTTATGTAACCAGTTGATTTGGATCTTTTTATAGAATTATAGAGATTAGTTGTACTTTCACATTTTTCGGGAATAGACATATCATTACAATTGGACCCTATCAAAGACACTCGTCTATATTTGTTTATATCGGATTCATTATTGATGTTATTTTGGCCATATTCATAGTTTATTGGATGCATAGGCTGAGGACAACTATGATTTAATTTTTGTATATCAGAAAAGTTCAAGTTTGGAATATGAGTAAATTTAGAGTTCAGATTAGCAATATTGTCATTGCGATCAATATTATTTGTTTTCAAGAAATTTGGAACACTTTTCGACTGTTTTAAGTCCTGAATACGCTTGGATTTTTCGTTGGAAAATTTGCTGGTTGATTCATTTAGTCTTGTATTTTTGAACAAGCCAAAACTTGATTTCTTGGTTGGAGTATTAGGACCAGATACGGTGGCATGATCCGTTGAAAGTTTCATTGATTGTACATTTGTATTGGAATCCATCCAATTATTATTCGTATAGTACAGATAGTCAGAATCCCCGATTTGATTGTTTGAAGGATAGTTCATAATGTATGCTAAGTCGCTTTCATCGTCTATATTGTTTACTTTACTTCGAACGACTGTATCATATAATGGGACATCAAACAATGTTTGGTCGGAGACCTTCTTTGATATTAGTGGGTCTTGTTTGGTGGTTAAATGCTGAGACGGATTATCTTCTTTATTGGGGTAGACTCGATCTATTGGCGTATCACTCAGCCAATATGTCAAAGAAAAGGCGTCCTTCTCTAAATCTGGGTGTTCCATATCTTTGGGACTACCTTGCAAAAATATCATGAAAAGTAAAGTTATAGATATTGCCATAAAAAATACATCCACAATGAATATTACCGGTATGGCTACTTCCCAACCTCTGAATCCCACTGAAAATTCGAAGTGACGATGAATAATGTTAACGCAGAATACGATACCTGTGACGATTTGAAAAATATACGCCATCAATTGGACGATTAAAAATATAGGAGTTTGAATCCGTCTGAAAAATGTCAGTATTGCCAATAACCCACCCGTAATATAACCTCCAATAATGTATAAAAGTAATGCGATGGCTAGTTTCTGGCTTGTTAGAACAACTACTCCAAGCGATGATGTGGTTATACTCAACAACATTACTAGTAGGTCCGCCGGTATTGCAACTACCATGCAATTCACCATCTTATGAAATTATTCGTTCGGTTTCACGGGATATCTAACAGTTTTAATTATCCTTAACGTTGGTTGAATGGGTATTTATGAATATTGGTAGAATCTATGCTATGAATGCACTATGTTGTTGTTCGACTAATTATTGTCGTCAATTGAATATTGCCTGGTGGCCTGTATATTGTCTTTATATAAACACTATCATCCATCAATAGTTCATGTAATGAAAGCATCTTATTGTTATGAATGTATATACTCTTAACCAATTAGTTAATATTATTGATCTATATAAAATCTGATGTTTATAAATTTCCTAATTAAGAATATGTTGCGAAGGCTTTTGAATCGTCGATTTCTCATTTAGCAAACTTAACTACTATGAACTATAATATTCTAGAAAGAATTCCATTTGATTTAAAATTGACTACAAAGACAATAACATAGACATAAAAACATGAATTTCACTATTTAAATGAAATCGGTAAAGCTTAAAAGTAAACTGATTTCAAAAACAACTATAAAAAACAATCGTTTATAATATAATGTAATTCTAATATAATAGATCTAACGAATTCAGATCGCATAAATCACAATAAACCGGGTATCTTAGTCGTGATGTCGTAGAATTAATATTTGTAATCTCCGTCAACCCACCTGTTCACCATATCTAAAGAGTTTTCAGGTTGGTCGTAAGGGACCATGTGACCTCCATCGAAAACTCTCAAAAACGTGAAGTGCTTGTAGTTCTTAACTTCACCAGCAGTCGTCTTACCAACTTTCCATTCTCTGACAGGTTGTTTGGCGAATTCTTCTTGACCAGACCATGGTAAATTATCGGTCCAGGCTTGGTTACCTAACCAGTTACAGATAAAATCTTTATCACCAGCATAAATCAAGACAGGCAAGTCTTGTTCTAACAAATCAACGACAGCCTTATGGTAAGGCTTCATCCAGTCACCAGCAAGCATGAAGTTTCTGTTGATATCAAAGTTACAGGACTCGTAGGAATCAACTTCAACGCCTAATTTAGCTTTGACTTCGTCCTGGTTCAAGTATTGGTCAATGTATTCTAAGTCGGTGTAGCATAAGTTAGAGCCATCGCACATGGTACGGATATCATAGACGTTTCTACCAGACTTCTGGTATGGTCCCATCTGACCGTTATTACAGTAGATAGTAGCTGGAACACAAGACCAAATAGATCCGGAATCATAACAGGATTCAATTAATGATAAACATCTTGGAATGGAATCAGCCATGGATTGACATTCAGCTGGTTCTAAGACAGCTGATTCTCCACCCTTACCGCAAGCCATTGGTTCGTAGTATTCATATTGGGTCAAAGGATCAGTCAAACCATTACCGATTAAAACGGAAGATAAGTTGAATGAACGGTCTTCATGGGATAAAATTTCTGTAGCAAATGCTGGGATATAGTGACCAGCATAAGACTCACCGGCAATGTGGAAATCTGGCTTCTTGTATTGAGGGAATTGTTTGAAGAACAATTCTAAGAAAGCGTAAACGTCCTTACCAGCAGCAACGGTGTTTGTGACCGAGCTAGACGAGTAAGAAAACCCTACATTTACTGGTTGGTCTAAAAAGATAACCGATGCGTTATTATTCCAACTGTGTGGGTTACGAATAGGCTTCAAGTCAGGCCCAATGGATGATGAACCCAATTCGAAAAACAAGCCGGTCAACGAGGAACAACCTGGTCCACCGTTCAACCAAAGAATAACCGGGTCGTTCTTAGGGTCATTCCTGGATTCAAAGAACCAGTAAAAGAAATGCTTGTCTTCGTCGTTGACATCTAAGTACCCAGTGTATTGCTGGACGTCATCAATTCCCAAGTCCTTTGGAGTTGACTTAATTCTCAATTTGTGGTTTGGAATATTGGCATCCTCGACGTGGAAGTCGAACATGTCCGACGACTTAGGAGTAACAGTTTTCGGGTTGCTTTTAAAATTCATTTTACCAACGGTATCAGGAAATTGAAGCATCATTTCCAGCCATATTTGCTTGGTACCCTTTGGAATGTCCGATAAAGGTTCGTTTAAGTACTTTGCAATAGACTCAATGACATTGTTCTTGCCAGTGTCCAATTTGTCGACGAAATTGCTGTATTGCGAATGAACCTTATCATAATCAAAGTTAAGACGGTGTTGAACGTTATCAACGTACGATTGGAATGTAGGAACTCTTAAACTCTCAGCAGAGCCAATTACTGACGCAATTGACACAGCCGTGGTAATTGAAACTGATAATCTCATAACAGTTGATCAAATATATCAATATCAAGGTAATTAAAGTAAAACAAGGATTTTTAATGATAAGGATTATCCTTAATAGTGCGTTTTGATGGCATGGTGATTACATAAGCAGTGCCATATGACGGTAGTGTCACAAAATTGCCTAGAATGGCTTGCTTAGTGATAGTACGACCAGCATTAACAGTGAAATACAATCTATGGAGATACAGGACAGACTGGGGCATGACAAACAGATCGCTAACCATCATCACGTTAAAATCTCGTGGCGAGATGTAAAAATAGAAAAGTTAGGCCAAGGTGTTTCCGGGTACGTCGAGCTCTACCAGACCAAACTGGCGTTGGATAGATATGTAGTAAAAACTTACCACAATCGAGAGAAATACGAGACCACATCAGAATACCAGAAAAGAGTGCTACACGAGTACAGTATTCTCCGATCACTCCAGAATGGGCACCTTATTGAGGTTTACAAGAACACGATATCGTGGTCCGGATCGTCTGTAAAAGTGTACATGGAAGCAGGTACTGCGGACTTGTACCAGATACTCAAGCTCAAGCGAATAGAGCCGATGGATGAGAAGGAAATACTATGCTTGTGGAAGCAGCTATGCTATGGGGTCGACTATTTGCATAACACGGCCAAAATATGCCATCGCGACTTAAAGCCACATAATTTGGTACTTGACCCTCAGACAGGAGTGTTGAAGATCATTGACCTAGCTACCGCGTTTGAGTTTTCCAGGGACCCGGAAACTGGTCATTGCGGCGACCATGAGTTTGAGGCCATCGGTCTCGTGGGGTCGGACAGCTATATGGCTCCCGAGACCGTTCAGCAGTTTCGCTACGATGGAAAGAAGGCCGATGTGTGGTCAGTGGGGATCATCCTAATTTACATGCTCAACGGAAGATTACCCTGGAAGTCTGCAAGATTATCTGATCGTAAGTACGTAGCGTATTCTAACCATCCCGGTCCAGATAATTGCATCGATCTGGGGTTTGCAACTATTTCTCGCTTTTTGCCAGCAGAATCACTTCCATTGGTGAGCAGAATTCTCAAGGTCAATCCTCTCAGTCGGGCTAGTATACGTGAGTTTTTTGAGGATGCCTGGTTCGACAAAACAAGTGTTTGCGATGATTCAACTTGCGGACTTGACCATACTATACTAGCTAACGGAGTTAAGGTGAATGCGAGTAGTTGACTCTGGATGAACCAGACTGACTCCGACTAACATAGCAGAGTCAATATTTCACGGGACTTGACCCTGACTTTTCACCCACTTCACTGTCGACCCATCTATATAAGTTCAAAGCAGGTATGATATTTAAGCATTTATACATAAATTGACAACAAAATAACTAGGTACAATGATTCCAGCAACTTTACGTACTTTGGGAACCTCGTCTAAGAGATTGCCTGGCTCTTTCTCCAGATGCTACACATTAACAGCTAATGCCCAAGCATTGATGTCAAAATCAGTCAAGGAAGTCGACCCAGAGATGGCTGACATTTTACAACAAGAAAGAAAGAGACAAAAGAGCTCCATTACGTTGATTCCATCGGAGAACTTCACATCCAAGGCTGTCATGGACTTGTTGGGATCGGAGATGCAAAACAAATATTCCGAGGGTTACCCAGGTGAAAGATACTACGGTGGGAATGAAATTATCGACAAGGCCGAATTATTATGTCAAAAGAGAGCATTAGAGGCATTCAACTTGAACCCTGAAGAATGGGGAGTTAATGTTCAGCCATTGTCTGGTGCGCCAGCCAACTTGTACGCGTATTCCGCAGTTTTGGAAGCTGGTGACAGAATCATGGGCTTAGACTTACCTCACGGAGGACATTTATCCCACGGTTACCAAACCCCAACCACCAAGATTTCCTACATCTCCAAATATTTCCAAACCATGCCATACAGATTAAACGAAGAAACCGGTATAATTGACTACGACACTTTAGAAGCCAATGCTGCCTTATTCAGACCAAAGGTTATCGTTGCAGGTGCATCCGCATACTCAAGAGTCATTGACTACAAGAGAATGAAGCAAATTGCGGATAAGGTTGGTGCCTACTTATTGAGTGATATGGCCCACATTTCGGGTTTGGTTTCTGCTGGTGTCACTGAATCACCATTCCCATTCTCCGACATTGTTACCACCACCACCCACAAATCTTTGAGAGGTCCAAGAGGTGCCATGATTTTCTACAGAAAGGGTGTTAGAAAGGTCACAAAGAAGGGTAAAGAAATTCTTTACGACTTGGATAAGAAGATCAACTTCTCCGTCTTCCCAGCCCACCAAGGTGGTCCACACAATCATACTATTTCTGCTTTATCCGTTGCTTTGAAGCAAACCTCCTATCCAGAATACAAGGAATACCAGAAAGACGTCATTTCCAACGCGACTTCTTTCGCTAACGAATTGAAATCCCGAGGATTTGAATTAGTTTCTGGTGGCACTGATACTCACTTAATCTTAATTGACATGAGATCTAAGAGTATAGACGGTGCTAGAGTTGAATCTGTGTTAGAAAAGGTTAACATAGCAGCAAACAAAAATACTGTTCCTGGTGACAAATCTGCTTTATTCCCATCTGGTTTAAGAGTTGGTACTCCAGCCATGACGACTAGAGGATTTGGTGCTTCTGAATTTGCTAAGGTTGCAGAATACTTCGAAAAGGCAGTTCAAATTTCAATTGACTTGAAGACCAAAGAACAAGGTAAGACTCCAAAGGAATTAATGGCTTCGTTCAAACAATTGGCTGACAACAGTAGTGCCGTTCAAGAATTAGCTATTGAAATTAAAGACTGGGTTTCTACCTACCCAGTTCCAGGTGATATTTAATTAGCAGTAACGTAATAGATAGCTATTCATATTATATAATAAACAAGATCGAATATAATGGTTTGTAGAATTACGGTTTATGTCGATTATATGCGCGATTGGAAATTTCAACCATGTAATATTACAGAGACTAAAAAATTCGAACTTTATGTTTAATTGATACGTACGCTACATATGACTGTATCGTGGAAAGAGAAAGCTTCCTTGGAAGAAGCTAATAATGAGTCGATAATAACGTCGCGGTCGATTAAACCAGGTTATAAAGTATCTAATACGATATCGTGGTCTAAGAATGGATTCATTGCCTACGCAGCTCCAGAGCTTAATTCCAAGCACAATCTCTTCTTGACATACTTGGAGAATGTGGATGGAAAGTCGTGGCAACTAACTAAGAGTCAAGGTATTAATGTCATGCCACTGAATGAAAGCAACCTGAACCCAGAATTGACATTAGTATCATGGAGTAACCTAAGTACTGATTTGGCTGTAGCGGACATTCATGGTAACTTTTATATATTGCTAGCTGGAGTTGGCTTGTTAGATAATAAAGACACAAGTGCCTCAGCAAGTAAAATAAATGGTCTGTCAGCACACAATCCAACGAATGCGCCAAGTTATGAACTAACATCATATAACCACATGGAAATGATTTACCGTGATATAATTGATCCACACTCAACAAGCCGAATGGATTCAATCTCACAGATAGTTTCATTTAAATGGCTTAATATATTGAAGCCACAAATTATAAACAAGCCTGCAGTATTGAATAATATGGACAACAGTGCCCAACATTCACAATCACAATCACAATCACCCTTTACATACACATACGACGTAGGTCAGCATCATCCTCATGGGACATGCCATCCAATATCTTCAAAGCAGGCTTGTATTGCATTAAGACAAAATGGCGAATGCATATTATATTTTCAAGGTGAACATAAAGTAGAATATCATAAAATATCAGTGAATTTGAGCTTCCTGACAAACTCAACCTTTATCACTAGGTCATCCATTGGGTTCAAAAATGATAATGATATTATTATTTCGGCCTACGATGCAATTTCTTATAAAATTAAGACGTTTCTAATTTCCGTTGACTGGGGATTCTTAATCGAGTCTGCCCAAAAACAAAAAAATGATCCACATTACCACACATCAAAGGAAGCGCAAAAAGCTCCATCATTAAATTTAAGAACCTTGCATGAAATGAATCCGTTAGCTGCCAACATATCTGAACCAAGTACGGAGATTAATATAAGTGAAGATATTATGGATATTGACAATGATGATAATTCTAGATCACAACATAAACTTGGAAACCTATCGTCGATTGATATGATATCGCCAAGCTATGATGATAATTTGAGATTGGATATTTTAATAAGCTATGCATACGAAAATGATTCATTGGAAAATACAACGACTATCTACAGGTACATGTTATCAGATTCCCAAGATTTCGTATCAGAAACTTTCGCTGATTTAGGCATGAGAAAGAATGTATCGGCAGATCTTTCTGATGAAGTCAAAGATTATAGCTTGGTACTACAAGATAAATTGACAAGACCTAATCAGATACAAAGAATTGAAAGTGCAGCTGCCGACAAATTCATCGTCTTGATTTGCACCAATGGCTCAATTGATATCATAGATAGGCAGAATCTAAAGGTAATCAATGATCGTTTAGACATAGAATTGAAAAACACTAAAGATTATTCTACGCCCCTGACCGTGTCCACAATGTTTGATGTGGGGTTTAATTTTCCGGTTCTTCCAAAATTCGATAGAAATCCAATAATTCTTGCAGTTTCACCAAATTTAACATCTATTGCATATACTGAGCTTAATAATCAATCCCAACAACTAGTTTTGCAAGTTCTTGAAAAAAATACAGACCATGGAATATCACCAAAGGAATTATTTGTTACATCCGTCGGTTTTGCATTCCGTCACTCATACGCATGCTATACAAATACCTGCGCAGATGACTTGTTAGCGTTGATTCAACTTGAGATCAAAAGAGTAAGTAGATTATTACAAAAAGGTATCCCTGATAAAACGCATAATATTCAGACCATATTGAATAAATTTATTGAATCCATACTCTGTGAATCCCACAAGGCAATAAATTTTCAACTTGATGCATTTGGTAAAGAATCTGTCGATAAACTATTGTCAAATCCACCTTTGCAAAAGTTGCTATCATTGCAATTAGTTTTAGGTGAATTGCAAAACCACAACCATGTTATTAGCGATATCGCCTGGATCGTACTAAATTTAAGAAGCACGAGCTTTGGGATAATGTTTCTGTTGTCAAGTATTTACAGACAAATCTCCAAAAAGAAACCAACTGATGATAGCTTACAAGATTCGATAATTCGTGGTGAATGCATTATGTCGTTGATCGGAAATGTAAAGTGGTTGATAGATTTAATGATATACCTCAATCAAGAATTATTACAATTGTCCTATAGTAAGAGTGATCCATCTCAAAGTAAATTGACGTTGTCTAATTCAATAGTACTTCCAATTATTCTAAGTAAAGTCCCAAGGTTATTTTTGATTTATGCCTTGTCTTCGATTGGAAAAACCCACGAAATCTTAAAAAAGTTGAATGAAGATTTATCAGAATCCAATACAGCATTTACCCCTATGAAAGAAGCATTGAATAGATACTTTACTATATGTAATCAATCTCCATTAAACTTAGGATTATTTGAAAACTTTTTAAGAGAGTGTGATGCGTTCATTATTAAAGAATTGAGTCAGAAATTGAATGGCAAGAATAAGGGTCATGGCTTGAAGATCGAACAAAAACTTGTATGCCAAGGTGAATTGACGGAAGAAATTGTTCCCATTGCCTTAGCATTAATTCAAAGACATTCGACTTATACTAATAGAGACATGAAGGTGTCCGAACTTTACTTCTATGATGTTGATTGGATCGATATTGGTATAAATAAAATTAATTCGAATTGTGATAAAACAAAGTTTCCGTCAGACCAGTATCCAATAATCCATAAGTACCCGAACATAGTCAATCAAGTAATACCAAGATTAAAGTTTTCAAATAATGAATGCATCGATGGCTTAAGAAAAATAGTTATTTCCGTCGATTTCGATGGTGGTTCGAAGAAGACTGACAATTTATCAAAGATCCGCAAATGTACAAGATGCAGATCGTTCTCATTGGTAAATGACCCATTGGTGTTTGATTCTCCAAGTAATATCGGTTTATGGACTATGGTATTCCAAAGAACTTGCATTTGTGGTAACGCTTGGGTTAATTGTGGTAAATAATGCGAGGAAATACATATGCGATCATTTACTAATATGTATACAATAATTAATTAAATTCGATTGAATGAAAACTAAATTTTTATGTGATTTTTGTAGATCGCGATAACATTATATAGATACTTTGACTAGCTAGCTCATTGCAGTGATTTATCAACTACATCAACTTGTGGCAGTATGTCTTGTACTTTTCTTCCATTACACATAGTCCTGAAAGTTTCTGAAATTTGATCTTTCCAAACATTTAATTCAGTGTTACTGAGTAGCAAATTTTGTAATGTATCTTTTTTCAAATTCCAAATTTCTGATTCAGAGACATTTGGCGAATTAGCTAAATAATTCGAAACAATATTAGGTAAACTGTTTATTAAATACTTGATCGAATATTCATGTCTAGATATTTTCAACAATAAGCTGTACAACATATCTAATGACAATTTTGATAAAGCCGCCGTAGTCAATTTTGGAATCAATTTATTAAATAATTGTTCGGAACCGATGCAATTTAGTAGTATGTTGAAATATTTTTGATTATAAATAGGTATTTCATTAAGGATGTCTTCAACTACCTCGAGTGGTAAAACCAGTGGATTGAATCTGGTTAGTAACTTGATATCAGAATCCAAATGCAAGAATAAATTATACGATTTGAACAATTCATGCTTGGAGATGATTTCCTTAATAAATTCTACTAGCTGCGGAACTTTTGAGTATGATATATGAAATATTAAATCAACGATTTCATTTGCATAGAAAAATTCCACAATTTCGTCGTTTTGTCTTGTTTTAAAAATTGAGATTAAATCTCTGAAACATGACTTTATATTCGCAATCATATCCGTATCTTTGCCAAACGCATTTATCTGTTGAACTAATTTGCTGTAAAACTGAATCAACAAGACTACCTGCAAAACATCTTCGTTATCCGAAAAGTCCAGTTTTGACAAAACATAATACTCTTTTGACAAATTGTGGTTTTTTTTTAAAACATATGGTACCAACAAGACAATATAGTCCAAAAATTTAATTAACTTATCGTTATTTTTTCTTGCATCATCGTAGAGACAATTGAAATCACTACTCAATAATTTTGTAGATACAACAGGACTCGATACCGCAACTAGTTCAGAAATGAGCAATTCTACTTGGTTCACAACACTCAAAGGACTATCTTTGTCAAAATTTCTAGATATAATTGTGTCTAACACCGTTGTATCTTCAAATAATTTAGATGTTGTATTTGACATGACATTTCTCCGTAACAACTTTATAATCATACAGCAGATATTTGCATCCCCCCTCAAACCATCAATTATAAAATCGATAGTATAAAATTGTAGAATGTCTTCAATTTTCAAATATGCTAATATCTCATCTAATAAATCTATTATCACTCCCGCGGGGTCCATATCAGGGTATTTTTTATTTAATAAACCATTAATCGCGGGAAGAAATAGAGAAATGAACTTGTTCTTCTTGATGTTATTCTTTTGATGTTCATGAGGAAAGATAATCGAAGGGTTGTTCCTTAATTGCAAAATGTAATTATTTATTAAGGTGGTGTTCACTTCTTTATTATTATTGAACGCTTCATTTAGATGAACAAGAACTTTCACAGACGTACTCTCCAATCCGTTATAATCCATCATGTTTTAATTATACAGTCTTTTGTATTCTGTTACTACAATTTTAAGAATTAAATGGGCCGTTATTGTCTATTGTGGTATTATTCCTCTTTCGATTAGACGAGTTCTGTATTCTGTTGGATTATGCACGCGTAGAAAATCGTCAAAACAAGCTAAAACTTTTTTTTTTCGATATTTTCTTATAGAACACATATATAGCCTACAGATTTGATAAAAGCCGATTTCAATAGGGATAATTGGTAACAAGGTATGTCGGTCAAAGATTTAATGGACAATCCATCAATTTTCCCGATGAATAAAACCGAAACTAAAGACCAAAGCACAATGATAAATATAGGTACAATCTTATCACCAAAGATTACATCCATTACAGGCGCCAATTCTAATGGTAAGAAAGAATCTAGCTCTTATGTTGAAGAGGAGTCTAACTTAATAAAAACAGACGAAAATGGTAATGGAATTCTTTCTTTAGATAAAAAATCCATTGAAGAACAGACGAACACGAAAGAAGACGTGACTAAAGCCATGACTGAGGAAGAAAAAGTTGAACCAAATAGCGAAAATATAGCCAATAAAGAGGAAAATAAGGAAAACGTAAAGAGAGTTTCCAAGAAAGAAATAAGCCCTGAAGAAAAGGAAACCAATATTTCTGATAAGAACGAGCAGATTTACAAGGATAATGCGTTGAAACTTTTCGAAGAAAAATTTGTTACTATTGAACCGGAGGAATATACTCGATTTTTGGCGGCTGATGACGAAGAAAGCTCGAGGACAAGACACCTATATATGGACCTATTTGAATGGAATTCAAGTTTGTTGGTTTCAACAAGAATGCTTTGTTCAAAATTGTACTTAAAGGGAGAATCGCAAGAAATCGATAGAATCCTATCTGCATTTACTAAGTCCTATGTTAACCAGCAGAAGAGTAATATCTTTTGTACGACAAATTTTGAGAAGATATATATTATCTTGTACAGTTTAATTTTATTAAATACGTCATTGCACAATGGCGAATTGAATAAGAGAAGCAAGATCAGCCAAACAGAGTACATTAAAAATACATTCACTACTTTTATTAACCAAAATCCAAAAAAAACTAAAAAGTTGTCTATTAAGCAGAAACTTGCCATTGAAAAAGAATTATGTGATTATTATGATGACTTGACTAGAAATGAGTTACATTTAAAACAAGCTAGTCAAAGTTTAGATGATACAAATAAAAAAAATAAAAAATTTGTTAATCGTAATGCCTATAATAGTTCCAAATCAACCTTGAAAAATGATGATAAGGAAAGCCCAATATTATCAAGACAAGTGTCGGCGTCTTCCATATGGTCCTCGGATACGAGCGGCAATCGTCGTTCCTCATTATATATACAACAGGTACCAACGGGAAGTTCAGGAGCTTCACAATTCTCATCAAGACCCTACTCAAACAAAAATCATAGAGTTGGGTTAGCTAGAGCACTAGTTTCTGAACAGAATCAAAAAAATTATTCATGTAATAATTCGTTTATGTCTGTTAATTCCGTACGAAGTCGTCCTTCTTTAGATCCATCACTCATAGACAACAAAGGATTATTCAAGAAATCTTCAAGAGCTTCGGTCATTTCTAGGGATACAATAATTTCGAATATTCCGGAAGATAATATATCCATAACGTCATTCGGTAGTGAAATTAGACACTTTAATATTGATCAGGACACCCTGCAATTTCAATTTTTGGAAGATTTTGATATAGAGGATTACCAAGATCAATATGATTTAACTCTAGAGCTCCAAGGATCACCATACTTAAAAGAGGGAATACTAAAATTAAAAATTTTAAACGATGACCAAGATAACAACCTCGATCTTGATCTTGGTCGCAAGAGTACGTCGAAGGAATCCAGATTTTTCTCGTTTTTTAGATCAAACAATTATACAAACGTGTCAGCTTCAATTAATAATTCTTCCTCAACAGCAACATATGTCGAAAATTTTGTTGTGGTTTCTAAAGGTGAACTATCCATGTATTCTTTCGACCCTAAAGTCGTAAAGAAACACCAGCAGAAGTTAAAGAAATCAAAAATATCCGCTGATATTGAAGATAATAATACAGAAGAAGTTGGAGATGGTAACTGGTTGAAAAATGCGGCAAAAGTTGGTACGTATAACTTGTGCTCGACCTATTCCCAACTTGAAATACACTCATCTGGAAATTTACTTTCAAACTCTATTAAGAAGAACAATATCCTATGGTCTTTATCGTTTCCAAAAATATCACATAGATCAGCAAAGAAATTTATATTTGAAGCTGGAACTAAAGAGATTGCGTTAGAATTTATTAATACTTGTAATTTCTGGGCTTCGAAAATTACCGCAATTCCTACCACTGAAGAAAGTGTTTCCTCGATTGAATATGGATGGAATAGTTTGGACCGGTTAATTACTAAGAAAGATGAATTTAAAAAAATGAAAAATATACACAAATGGGAACCCATACCAAAAGGTGTTTATTTAAGTAGTTACGTTGAAAGCGATGAATTAGATGATGAAGCAAGACATTTTGGTATGATGAAGCAATTCGTGAAAACAGTCAATTATTATAATAATTTAAGGAAAATTTACCAAGAATTCAAACAATTGAAATTGAAGTTCATCACTAATTTTAAATCAAAAAGCATAATCAACACCTCCAACTATAATAGGATTATGGCCAACTATGAAAGCAAATCGAACGATTATCTTCTGGAATTGAGAAGATATAGAAATTATTTAATAATGCTAGGTTTCGGATTGCAATTAAGATTTGATTTTCAAGACAATGAGATTAATGACCATCGTGAAGAATTCGCCAGCGATGTATTAGAGCAGGACTTGACAAACGTTGAAGAAGATGATGAGTTAAAAAAATCAGTTAAAATTGAAATTCACAAATTATTTATGAACTTGAGTTCTGTTGAGTATTTAATCCCAAACTACCACGCAAGTAGATCCATAAACTCAATTATCGAATCGAAGAATGGAAGAGGTCCTCACCTGAATGAGCCATTCCCATTAGTCAAATCCCCAAAAACGTTTACGCTATCTAATTACAATAGCCACGAAAGCCCTATCGCCCAATTATTACAAACTCCGAATCAAGTACGCCTAGGCCTGGAAATACCTCACAGTCATAGCACTCGTACCATCAAGGAAGAAGAGGAATTGGAAGCATAGGAACGCCCTGATATCAAAAGGAAGGACATATTGTTATTAGGTAATGATTTAAATGCTCAAATACGTCGTGAACTCCAAGCTAAATATGAGTTAGTAGAGCTGAAATGCGTGGTATTTATTCTACGACTTTTTGTAGCCCATGTTCAGTTACTTCTGTATTTCTACACAAACTATACCCTTTTTTCATGGCAGTCACGTATGTTTACATACGATCACTTTTCAATTCGTTAATAAGTTGTATTTCTACTATATATAAGCAATATTTAATTCAAGATTTATGTTTCTGCAAATATGAACATTCACACGACCCTTAGATTGTAGACCGCCACCAAATGGTTGAATGGCAAACATCAACGATTCATAAAAGATAAACCGTATTAGATATAATTAGATAAGATTTAATTGACTAATATAATATTGAAATTATATAGTATAGGTGGGATTATCAATAATACCCGAGACTAACTTTTCAATTGAGTGTTAATTTATAAAATTTACACGTTTTATTCATAATATAATATAGATTTTAAATGTCAGATCCAAGTTCAATCAATGGTATGTATTCACAAATGAAAGGAATAAACATGAACTATAATTCTGTGGTTTGATGTTAGAAATCAGCTGTTGATAAAGTTTTTGAACATAGAAATACTGACATAAATAGGTGGTTCGGCAGTGGCTATGGTTGGTAAAGAATGTATAGCAATAGCTTGTGATTTACGTTTAGGTAACCAATCATTAGGTTTATCAAATAATTTCGAAAAGATTTTCCAACTTGGAGATAAAACATTTTTGGGATTGACAGGGTTGGGAACAGACGTAATCACATTATCGGAAACTTTTAGGTTTAAGAACAATTTATATAAGTTGAGAGAAGAAAGGGAAGTTGAGCCAAAAACATTAGCAAATTTGGTCAGTTCCACTTTGTATGAAAAGAGATTCGGGCCGTTTTTCGTAGGTCCTATAGTAGCTGGGTTGGATTCAAAAACCAATGAACCTTTTATCTGTGGATTTGACTTAATCGGCTGTATTGATTTCGCTAAGGATTTTATAGTTAGCGGTACGGCATCTGATCAATTATACGGTATGTGTGAATCTTTATACGAACCAAATTTGGAACCAGAAGACTTATTTGAAACTATCAGTCAATCCTTATTAAATGCAGTTGACAGAGATGCATTGTCTGGTTGGGGCTCAGTTGTTTATATCGTTACTAAGGATAATGTTACTAAGAGAGTTTTGAAAACTCGTCAAGATTAATATAGTGCAGTTAGTAAATACATATTAGAACTATTGAAAATTAAATAGTAATATCGATAGCATAGTTTTGTATTTATCTAATTATTGGCAACGGACCAAGAAACCGATGTCATAATGAATCACCTTATTACAGTGTAATATTTACAAATATAAAATAAAAACTTCCTTCCTATTTACTGTTTGCCCTTCTTCTCGGCTTCTTTTTCGATAATTTGTTTCAAGTAATTACTCTTTCCATATAACTCTTCATCACTTTCCTTTCTTTTCTTTTCAAACTTCTTTTGTTTTTCCCTTGATTGTCTAATTCTCTCATTTGCATCATTCACTCTAGTATAGTGTAAGCATTTGGACAATTCATCTTTCTCAAAGTTACACACTCCTAACGCTTTTTTCAAAAATTCTTGTCTATGGCATTCTTCTAATGCATCCATTAACTTCTCGCAAGGATCAAATCTATTCCTATCCAATTGTGGGTGCATTTTTAATGTAAACTAATTCCCTTAAATAAGTGACAAGTAATTTTTTTTACTTGTGAGAACAAATTAGTGATCGTTGAGAAAAACTCCGGTTTACCAAACGTTTAATAAATATATAATCTGAATACGAAACTATGCCTCCAAAGACTAAGAATAATGATGCTGATGATGTATTAGACTTCATTAATTCATTGCCTGATTCTAAGTCGGGCACACCAAAACCGAAGGAAGTTAATAATAGTGATGTGAATGACAAGGACGAGGATTTCCTTGAATTCTTGGATGAATTAGCAGCACATGAAAAGTCAAAGCCATCTACTCCGACCCCAAATAGTAAATTTGAACCAAAGGCGAAAGGCGAATTGAGTGAGAAAGAATCGAAACCACCACCGAAAGAAGAGAAGAAAGTTTCAGCAAAAAAGGCACTGAAAGAAGACTCCACCAAAGCGAAGGAGACAGAGGCGAAAGTAAGCAACGAACAAACAGAACAAAGTGAAAAGGAAAATTTGAATAATGCAGAGGAAATTGACCCCGTAGGGTCAATTTCAACATGGTGGAGTAATGAAGGCTCCAATAAGGTTACATCATTTTGGGGATCAATCACATCAAATGCACAAAGTATAAGCGAACAAACATATCAATTAGCATCTTCGACTTCGAATCAGATAAGTCAGCAAAGACAAAAGCTAATTGAAAACTCTGATCACGAGCAGATTGTAAATATCAGTTCGAAATTGAATTCCATGTTGTTGAGCATGTCACAACAGATTACCCAGGGTCTAATGGCGGATAGCGATGAATTGTTGAATATTTTATTAATTTACGACTTGTATAATATAAACTACTTGGATAGATTGTGCTACGATAAATTCAATCAGGTTATGAATCAAGTTGAAGGTGGAATTAATGTCAGTGTCAATAATTTCAACCATAAAGATGAATTGAACATAGACAGAGTCGATTTAAATTTATTCTATGGTAAGATAATCGATGGAGAAAAGTTGTGTTTAGCCAACTTAGAAAGCTCAGTCAAGGATTATTTGAAGATTACAAAATTGTCAGCGGAAAACGAAAATCCAGAAGAGCCGAAACAAAACGATAAAGCAAAACAAGAACTTAAGGAAGATATTGATAAGATCAGTAAATCGAACATATTTATTTCGATCCAACCTATAACCAGCAAGAACAATCAGGATGAAACTAAATCCACAGAAAACGAAGAAGACCAAGGCGCAGTATTGATTGAATCCAATAATTCTGACTCGTTTTCTTTCACAGTGATTTTGAAGGATATTACAAACAATATGACTATCATCACAAAAACCCAACCATTCCCATTAAAATGGGCAAAATGGCTAAGCGGCGAACATTCCCAAGAGTTTAAGGAGCTTGATGACATTGACCCAAGCGAATGGGTCAAAAACTGGATTAAGGACGGTTTGTCTTTGAGTTTTGGTGTTTTAGCACAAGAGTATGTTATAAAAAGAATGGGGTTCTAGTCAAGAACATATGGTTTGGCTAGGTAAGTGCGTCATTTCGGACAATATTGAAAAATACTTACCGAAATACTGCGAAATACGCAAAAAATGTTTTAAACTAGTGTTCATTGTTGAGACTACTATAATCGCTAATTGTTAATATTATATAGCTGTGTAAAAGACTATAATCGGATATTGCTCTGTACTGTGTTTGCTGTGGATTATTACAAGGTTCAATCTTGTGGGAGAATCAACAAGATTTAGCTGCAAAAATACTTGGTTCTACATTCTACACGTAAATCATCATATCAGCATTAATTATTATATTATATTAGTATTAAGTATTAAGTATGTGAATGTTAGCGGTGTCTATCAATCGTATTCTATAAGTCACTAAAACAAATCAGCAAATTCGGCAACGTGTGGGTGTATTATGTCGTTGCGGTTGTATGTGGAGGTGGTGCGTCTAGGAGAGCCTTGAGTCGCATACCCAACATAATTGTGGTGGTGGTGGTCATCGTCGCCGTTATCATGGTTCCGCACCTCGACCGGCTCGTTGACCACCCCGTAGCAGTGTTCGGGCAACACGTTCTTGTGGGAGTCTTGGATCCCGCACGCCAAGTAGTTGGCCATGATTCGGTCCAAGCCCTTGTCGTCGCCCGCAATCAAGTTATTAGACCAGTCGATGATTAAAGGTGCCTTGAAGAAGTCCTTCCGCGTGGCCAACGTCTCGTACTCGCGTTGGTGCAACATCTGCAAGTCGTCAATGAAACGCTTCTGCCTGCTGCCCCTGGTCGCGGCCTCGTTACACAAAGTGATATTTTGCAGCTCAAACAACAACGGGAACCGTTTCTCGAAGGTCACACAGTTGTCGGGGTGGATGTCGGTGCAGTATTCGTGGATAAAGTGGTAGTCGTGGTACGACGGCGCCTGGTCCACATTCAACTCCAAGTTGAACTTGTTCGACACCACGGGTGCGCGCGAGTTCGCGCCGCCCGCTTGCGCTCCCGGCTTGGAGAACCACCCGTGGCCGTTGTACTTGTGAAATGTGTTTGGCCACTGCGAATATCCCGCCAACTTTCCCAACATGTGGTGCGACAACTTCGAGTTTGTGTCATGGAAAATGGTAATGGTGTTGGCCTTGACGTTGGTTAAGCGTAAAAATGATTTGAGCATCGTCATTATGTTCTGTAACTGATTTTGTGACTAATTCTGCGACTTGTTGTTTGCACTAATTTGCACGATTAATTTGTGGTGTAGTTGGTATGAATCCCAATCGCGTAACTGCTGTCTGTACTATATGTGCAATGTACCGCGTATTATACCCTGTATTGTACCTGTATTACCCTGTATTGTACCTGTATTACCCTATATTATACCGTTATAATATGTTGCTGTGAGAGAAATTGTTTTATGTTGATGGGTTTTTCTGGCTTTCTTATCTTTTAAAGTAGACAATCGCTCATTATATATAGTGGGTCGTATAGAAGAGGGGAGTTTTTGATTGAGAAATGTAAGCGGAAAATTTATGTTGAACAAAATAACGTCTTTGTGGATGGTGAATCTGTGAGTCGATTTTGGCTCGCATTAAAGGAGACGCAATGGTGGCGAGGCGGACAGTGGCCAAGTTTGAGCTCATCGAGGGAGGGGGGAAACTTGAGCACAAAAAAATGGTGAGAAAAATTAATCCGTTGGCCATTTCTAATTTCTCCGCTCTGCGACTTGACAGCCCTTACAAAAAGAGGGTTTTACGAGGGTTTTGTGTTTTGTTTACAGCCTCGATATCGGTTGCTGACTCCTCACTTAAACGACCAGCAAATAGAGAGAATATCGCAAGCAGGAGAGACGTGAAGAGAGATAGGGTAGGGTAGGGGTAGCGCGAGCGAGTGGGAACTGAAGGGGCGTAGCATGTGTCGACGGTTCCGCAGTAAGCGGTAAAAAGGGCCATTGGGCCACTGAGCCCTCAGTCCGCGACACAAAATGGTAGCGGAGTAATAGTTAAGGTGAATATGCGCAGTTTCAGTGTTAGCTGTTATTGGAGTTTCAGTTCTATGCGGACGTATCAGACATGAGGTGCGAGTTGCAAATATATTTAGTAAAAGCATGATCGTAGTTTTTGTATTAGTAGTAGCTTTCGTTCTTGGTTGCAACGCCGGACATGACCACAGCTCTAGGTTCAGGGGACCAGTTGGCAACGACGCAGAGTTTGCGTAGCTACGTTATCAGTAGATGGCTCAGCACATGGGGACTGTAATGCCAGTTAATCCGAGCGAAGCCTGGCGTGTTCTGTGATAGCGAGGGGAGCACCCAAGTGAGGAGAGCGCGACTGTACGACGGGCGCGGGCACACGCCAGCCACAGGGTGTGGCGCGTAGGCTTTTTTGGTGGGTCCGTGGCACCGGGCGGCTGGATAGGAGTCAGCGGAGTCATAGGATAAGGTTTGGCCAACGCATGGGTGTTCGGAACCAACCGTTCGCATGCTTCGGTGGCTTCTGGTTGCGAATTGGCCATTGCACCAGTTGAACCCGTCGTTTTATATGCCAGACACTACGCATAGATTTCAGGTCCAGTTTAGCAGCACCATGGTCGGGGTTGTGATGGATATGCTGTCATTGATCGCCCGAGAATTGGGTCTTGGTGGACACAATATCGGGGCAATGGGCCACCGGTCCCAGCCAGATGGCGCATTGGGACGCGGCAGAATGCAATGAATTGTTGGATGTGGGTTGTGGGCGTGGGAAGTGAGCCAGGGGTTGGGATGGGCTGCGAAATACAAAACGTCGAACCGGCCGTGTCTAGGTCCGATACGTGGGCCAGATATGTTCCACGTTGAATCGTTTTGATAGAGGTCCTCTGCAGAAGCTGTGGTTACCATACGACAAGTACAGCCCGGCATAGTTTTCCATCCCGCAACTTCCATCGCCCGTTGCACACACAAAACATTGTCACCGTCGACTCAAGTGGATGGCCCGCCAGCCAGTATGTCGTTGGAGACGAAAACAACATTTTCGCCAGAAGGTGACAGCACCCACACATGACACGGAGTGGACGTAGAAGATCGACACATGTCACGTGATCGGACGATACCCAGCATCCAAGGCATTAGCGGCACCTACTGCTACATGCTACAGTGGATCCTATACATAGCATCCACCAGCCAAGGTCGTCAGCCAGACAACTATGTGAATTAATTTATACACCTACAACTGATACCCAAATACGTCGGGCCTCCGGTGCGACATCAACGGCATGTCCTTTCTAATTTTATCTAGTATACCCAAGTCTAGATCGGCCACACACATCTCGTAGTAGTCGCCATCCGCATCGACTACCAACTCGTCACTGTACTTGTGACATTCGCTTATCGTCTTGCCCCACGGATCAATAATGATCGAATTACCGTAGCTGGTCCGCTTCTTGTCACCTCCAGTATTATGCTCACCGCATTGCGCTGCCATTATCACGTAGCATTGGGTGTCGACCGCCCTTGCCCGTCCCAATAGCTCCCAATGGGCCTCGCCCGTCTTGGTGGTGAATGCAGACGGATACGTGAGAACGTTGGCACCCCAGTTTCTCAACCGCAACGCCAATTCCGGGAACCTGATATCGTAACATGTAGCAAAACCCACCATGAACTTTGATAAAGTGGTGTCGTTGACAGAAAACGGCTTCATGACAAGACTCCCGGGCTCCACCGAATTCGACTCCTTCAATATGGGCCCGTTCTTAATATTGATATCGAAAAGATGCAATTTTTGGTACGTGTGTAGTATCTCACCTCTATTGTCGATCCATAGCTGGTTGTTCCGTACCTTGTTCAAATTGCCATTTGCATTGACCCCTATACTGGCTGACGGCTCGTGGACACCAACCGCGACGTAGAGTCCATCGCCATTGCTTGCGTGCACATCCCTCACTTCCTTTTGTATGACCGATACGAAGCTCTCGTGGCTCGCCTGTGTTAGTTGCATAGAGTGGTTAGCATCTTTGGCAATGTAATCGGTGGCCTCTGGCAAGAACAACACCTTCACCTTGGCCGTCACCGCCTTGTGGATTAATTTCTTGACGATATTTGCGTTCCCCAGCATGCTCGATGACGAGCACAACTGCCCACATGCTACTCTCATCGTGTTCGACATGACTAGGCTGTTTATTGCTGAATAATGGGGGTACTGCACTAGTTGACTGTTCCATTAATAATAGTGGTGGTTCACGCACGCCAACTTCCAGACCAATCCGTTGGTCTGTAGCATCGTAATGGAACCGTACCACCTACCAACCCCTGTCATGTCTACTGTCAGTTTGATATCATGATTCATAAATTAAAATTACACAGAAATAAATATGACTAAATAAACTCGGCACAAAGCTTAGGCCTTGTTCACTGGACCAGCAGTGTGAATTTCCTCAGAAGAAAACACAGTAGGCTCGAATGATTCAATATCCTGCGAAGTTTCCAATTCCTCGTGCACTGCACTTGTGAATACGCTGTCGTTGGAGATCAAGTTGCTTTCGTGCAAGTTGTTGAAGTTGATGCATCTTTGTCTTGACGAGAAAAATCTGTTGGTAGCACCACTGTTGATTTGTTTTATTGGGATCCAGCATCTGGATGCGGTCTTGTATGATGAAATGTTTAAAAATTGTCTAACGGACATTCTGAATTGATATGTGGTGTTGGTTGATAAAGCGCTGTTGGTGTGTAGAGGAGGTCGATTGCTTATTTACTGGTCTTTTCGTCTTGTATTTATACCTTTTTGCTCTTCCAGTTCCCCGGACCCGGCTGGCCGGCTGTGATAAGGTTGACTCACAGTGAATCATCGGAGCTGCGGGCTTTTCTGAATAAATGCGCATATCCATGGTTTCGCATCGCTTCCACGGAGTCACTGTTTTCCTCGGTTTTTTCGTCCACGCACCTTAGTGGTGCTGATAAGGATCCCCAGTCATTCACTCGTCTCTCCTGTCGTCCGTGGCGATGGTCGGTTATCCAACATCAGAAGGAAGGCGAGTTCAGACACCACAGCCAGACGTCCACTACCGGTGTCCACACTGCCGACAGGCCATTTCCGCTGGAACATCCTAAACTCAGCACATTAGTACCTACTATCACCGGGAAATAGCCGGTCGTAGATGATCCCAGTTGCGAGTGGTCCCCCGGCACCACCGAAAGTCTACCTTTGGCCCCCGTCAGACTCGAAGTGCGGTCACTGCTTTTCCCGTCATACCTCGGCCACCCTTAGCGATACGAACGTGACTTTTCCGGAGACTCCCCGGACGAGCGCCTAAGGGTGGCATGATGGCCGATGATTCATGGTCGTGCGACCAGTCGTGTCGTGTAGCCAGAAATCGCCAGGTTCCGAATGACCGAGATTACCCATAGGACCGACTATCGCCGTAAATATGAGAACATAAGACGTAATCTGGGGATTTACGTGAAAAAGAAGGTTCAATACAACAAAGTTTAGTATTTATTTATCCGAAACCAATTACACACCGGTAAGCTAGATAATATGGGTACAGGATGGGAATTAACTAAGGCATTGCGAGAACAAATCGTCAAATATGCTGGATACCAACAGACTTCAATCTCGTTGAGACAGATGGTGCAATTCGGACCCACACCATCGCCAGGATCAGTTTTTTTGGCGTCGCAGTTCATCGTGGAAGAATTGCCGATCAGGCTAGCGATAAAAGTGAAGAATCTCGAAAGTGCTCCCTACGGATTGAATAGGATGCCGTCGACAATGAAGGTGAGGGACTGGTACGCACAGTCGTTCCAGGAGTTGACAGAGTTGCCGAAACCAACGATATCGAGCGAATTGGCGGAATTATTGAACAACCATCATGCTAACAGCAAGCTTTACCATGTGGACGAGGCACCGGCGATCTCGCCGCTCTTGCAAGAGGACATGAAGCTGGTGGAGGAAACGAACAATCCGGCGAACACCGAGTCGAACAACGTTGCTATCAACAACATTTTCAGTGACGATGGCATTGTAGTTCGGACGCTGTCGGCGCACTCGCATGTGTCGTCACAGGACACGACGAGCGTGAGCTCGAAGGGTAGAAGCGAGTCACCTACGTTTGGCAAGACGTACTTCTCATCGTGCCCCAGCAACATCGTGTGGCCCAAAGAGGTGTACGACTACAACAAGTTGGTGAGCGATGCATTGACCAAGATCAAGAAGAGACACGATGCGACGGTGGCGACTATGGCACAGGGGGTACAGGAGTGGAAGAGCGAACACAAGACGGTCATTGTCAATTCTCAGATCCAGACGTTTTTGGATCGGTTCTACATGTCGAGAATCGGCATCAGAATGTTAATCGGACAGCACATCGCCTTGAACTCGTCGCAGCCATCACCTACCAAGACAAAGATTAACTCGTTCCTCAACGGCCAGAATAGCTCGTCCAAGAAAAAGCCGAATTACGTGGGGGTCATTTGCACCGATTGTAATGTCGGCGAGATCGCGGAGGATGCCATCGAGACCGCCAAGTATATCTGTGAGGAATATTACGGGTTGTTTGAAGCACCCGAGATACAGTTGATTGCCCCTAAGAATGACATCAGCTTTATGTACGTGCCAGGCCACTTGATCCACATGTTATTTGAAACATTAAAGAACTCGTTGAGAGCCACCATCGAGTTCCACACCCCGAGGTTGAAGGAGAAAATGTACGTCGACAACCCCGACTTGCTGTCCGATGACATAGACATAAACGACTTAAAGTTCCCTCCTATCAAAGTCATCATTTCCGAAGGGTACGAGGACATTGCTATCAAGATTAGTGATGAAGGGGGTGGTATCCCCAGAAGCGAGGTCCCTTTGATATGGACATACTTATACACTACAGTCAGCCAAACTCCTACTCTTGAACCAGAATACAGCCAATCCTCTTTCAAAGCTCCTATGGCAGGGTTTGGTTACGGGTTACCAATTTCAAGATTATATTCCCAATACTTCGGTGGTGATTTGAAACTAATCTCCATGGAAGGTTATGGAACTGACGTTTACTTACATTTGAATAGATTGAGTAGTTCTTCTGAGCCTTTACCATAGGCTTATAAATTTTATTTACATGTATACTTGTATAACGACTATAACGATTTAAATTTGAACCGAGGCCCGATAATTTAGAACTTTTACTTGTAACTCGATCAAATCAGCATCAATTCATGAGACACTTACATGGAAAGAAAGCCATCATTCAGATGATCCAAAGGCATATCCAAGGTCTCAATATCTACATTAATCCCTACTTTCTGACGCCTATGTCATGTTATTTAGCCGGTATCATCGTGGATCGAAATACCGAAAAAAGAATTCAGTACCTCCATATCACGTGCTAACCCACCGTCATACAAATTCTTCGATATTCTGGAATAATGAAGTACATTGGTACAATAAAAAGTATCCCATTTCAGTCGAAAGCATATCATAGGTTAATATGTCAGCTCCTAGAACAAAACCCTGGGAAGTATCATCTGGAACTTCATCAGCTACAGCAACTGGAGATAGTATGAATACAATGAACGGAGGTGCTACAACTGCGAGTGTGGGTACTGGCGATAGTTCAGCTCAAACTCAACTACCCGATAGACCTTCTTCGTTGACGTCCGATTTGTCGTCTATGTCAAATACATCACCATATGGTAGTACCGGATACGGAAACACTACAGGATCGAGAATCGGTGGCGGATATGGATCGTCGATGCATGGTGGAGGATTAGGGTCCTCGATGTACGGAGATGGATACGGATCGTCGATGTATGGCGGGGGATTAGGATCTTCTATGTACGGAGGTGGTTACGGTATGGGAAGCATGGGAGGCATGGGAGGCATGGGAGGCATGGGAGGCTACGGAATGGGGGGTATGGGTGGATATGGAGGTGGAATGCATGGGCAACAACGTCCAATGGGAGGCGGATTAGCAGAAGGTACACAGGCCACATTCCAACTTATTGAATCGGTTATCGGTGCAGTTGGAGGATTTGCACAAATGTTGGAGGCTACATATATGGCCACACACTCATCCTTTTTCACCATGATATCTGTTGCCGAACAGTTTGGTAATTTAAAAAATGCATTAGGTTCGTTGCTAGGTATATTTGCAGTCATAAAGTTCGCCAAAAAGATATTCTACAAGCTCACCGGCAAGACGTACGATTATGGAATCAGCGCCAAAGAGTTTTCTAAATTCGAAAAGGGCCAGAAGAAGCTAGAAGAAAATATGAGAAAGCAGCAAAGTGGTAAAGCACCAAGAATCTCATTCAAACCGTTATTATTATTTTTAGCGGCATCTATTGGGTTCCCGTATTTATTAAGTAAGGCGATTCAAAAGATAGCCGAACAGCAACAACGCAAGCAACAAATGCAAGCGGGACAAAACGGTGGCCGTGACAGCGTCATAAACCCATCTAATCTACAATTTGCGAAGGCATTATATGAATTCAACCCAGAAAACCCTAACATAGAAATTGAATTGAAGCCAAATGAATTAGTGGCGGTTTTATCAAGGTTGGATCCAATGGGCAATGAAAGCAAGTGGTGGAAAGTCAGATCCAGACAAGGGAAAGTAGGATACGTTCCACTGAATTACTTGAGTGTGATTGAAAGGAAGGTCCCCCAGATCGAGCCATCTACCCAAGTTGCAAGCCAAGATCCAAACTTTAACCAAGTACCCAACCCGATCCAACCTGTTCACCAGCACGAACAGCCCCAGAAACAATTTAATGAAAATTTATCAGTTGACGAATTTAAAAGCTTTCAAGGTTGAGTAACCTATACATGGCGTGCATCTGGTATACATTGTATTTAGTTCTACACTTATGTAATTTTAGTCTTAGTTATTGAATAAATAACCTATTTATTAATTTTCCACGTTATCTAGTGATCATCGTTCTCGGGGTCTGCTACAATATATGTCTCTACTGTATAAATACAACCCTACACTTTTCAAATCGTTTTTCTCATATATTAATATAAACTTAATCGAGAGCTAATTATGAAGAATCATCTGGACGGTTTTGTTCCGCTTCTGTCTTCGCACCCTTATCTTGTAAATTCTTGTAGCCTTCAGCGTTTTTAGACACACGGCTCTTAGGATCGTTTGGCATCTTAGGATCGTTTGGCATGGTCTTTTGCGTCTTGTCAATACCTTCGGCAAGCACTTCTCCAGTTTTCTTATTCACCTTGTGTGCAGCATCTTCACCCTTCGTGTGCATATTATGAGCAGCCTCTTCGACACTGTGTTCCACCTTCTGTGTCTTATCGATACCTTCGGCAGCCGCCTCGCCTATCTTTTTGTTCGCCTTCGTCAATACATCCTTAGCACTGCCAAGGATCGTGTATCTAGCTGGAGTAGTACTAATACATCTAGTGGCTGGAACAATACCAGTTCTTAAAGCATTTGTTTGGCGTGAAGCTAATTGACGAATCATGTTTAATGCAATTATTGTTTCTATTAACTAAAACAACACCGCAACGTCTGAATTAGACATATGGGCCTACTTATATATGGAGCTTCGGATAGCAATAGTTGCGGCAGCTGTGACTATCAGTGGTAGTCACGTGACATATCAATCAGCAAGTCGATCCCACTCCGAGAACACTTCATCTAACATATATAGTATGGCTTAACGGG
Source organism: Debaryomyces psychrophilus (assembly GCA_900186205.1). NCBI lineage: Eukaryota > Fungi > Ascomycota > Pichiomycetes > Serinales > Debaryomycetaceae > Debaryomyces > Debaryomyces psychrophilus. Next base: position 27,872 of record FYBW01000019.1, on the reverse strand, counting down.
GTTGGGTGGGTATGCAGTGGTCAATACGGGTCATGTCACCGTGCGCGTGTGGTCCGTGCAACAGCGACTCGCCTCACGACTGGGTTTCTCTAATCTGGAGCTGGGGAAATGGTAGATGATCTGCGACGGTCATACCGTAATACTGTATAAACTTGAATTGACCCAATGATGTAATAGGTGGAACACAGTCGAAACGCATGGAAATTAGCAATGTCCCAATCTCACCGCATGCGTAGCGACCGTTAGCTTGTTGGTTTATTGGAATTAGCGCGACCTGGAGTTAAAGACTGGAACTGCAACGGTGGTGATTGGGACCCCGTAGGCTTGTCGTGGTGGCTGATCGTCCTGATTCCGCGAGTGGGCACACCGTAGGCCCCAACACTGCCACTGGCGTGTACCAGAATGTCTATGCATCCTAACTAAGGGTCAATTGGCACCCTCAATGGCGAGCCGTAGCCAAGTCCTGGATACCAGAACCGCCTGTGGCACCCATCGCATGCCGTCTACACACTACATCTTCTTAGCATACTCATATATTTTGATATATCCTTCATAACTACGCAATGGTACTAATTACAACAATTATCTCGGCCGCGCTTAAGCCCGGCTTAAGCCGAGTTTATTTCCGTATGCTCTAATCCCCTTATTATCACGACGAATCATCCGGACGAAACTGCTCGGCCTCTGTTTTACTACCTTTATCCTGTAAACTCAAGTAACCTCTCCAATTATCATGTACCCGTTTCTGTTCGAACGTCTCCTCTGCCTTGCTGTCATCTGCTCCCACCTGGTCTGTCTTCTTCAGCTGGGACGACTTCAGGTTTCCCTGCAAGTTTGACGACATTCCGTTGTATCTCATTCCCGTAATGCTCATCACTCTACTGGCGGGGACAATTGACGTTCCTATTGAACTTAGTTGACATTTTGCTAAACGACTAATCATTGTGCACTTCTTTTACTTACTAACTAAGAATAAATACTGAAAATTCACATTATTAACTTTGGTATATATCCATACTATTTATAGTGGCCCCAGTTCGTAGCGTAGCAATGATTATTCCCCTCTTGCGATGATTTATCCTCATGAATATGTGTACCTTTTTGTTAGTAATATGTTAGTCACGCCACTGTTGAGCAGGAATGCGTACCCCTTCACATACTAAATTAATGGCTACATGGTTACTGCATGGGGTGAAAATCATGACTTCAAACACAACATAACCTGATTTTTATCATTTAAGCTTTAACTCGGACCGCATTTCTTACTAATGATAAATTACAATTGTTTGATTCGGTTGTTTTAGTCAAACGACCGTTTTGGAATTGGTCCAGACCCAATGGGCTATTTTTGTAAAGTTTTGATCCACGATTTTTCAGGACCTTCGTCATGGGTATTTTGTAACCAACACAGACGTTATGCTACGAATATACTCTGCTAATGGACCTCTGGACTGTGGTATAGCATCGTTTTGCAATCTTATATAAGCACTAAGAATTTTTTTTCGACTATCGCGATATGCAAATGTATACCAAAATAGATCGAATAACATGAACTTATAGGTGCTTTTCAACAACACAGTCTAGTAACACACATATAGAAATGATATCCAATCGTAACGTTCGTGTGATTGTGTCGGTGTTTGCAATTTTTGCCGTGATTACATTTCTCGCCACGTCGCAGAGCTCATTTGGAAACTCGGTCCAAAGAGTCAACTCGCCTAGTAATGGGGATGCTATTTTCCAACAGGAACAAGAGTCAAATACGCTTCGAGGAAAGCCATACCATGGCAACCAGCCACCATACTCTCAGGATGAGAAGACGGTACCAGTGAAGGGCGGAAACAGTGGTAAAGACAAGATTATCGCCGATAAGAGCACGAGTGAAAAGTTGGGCGAGTACAAGAATGAAGATGAAGATACCAAGATTGTGGTGGAGAAGGCGACAGACAAGGAAAATAATGGGGGGGTCGATGGAGCTTGTAACGAGGTTGATTATGTTGTGATGATCGATGCTGGGTCTACAGGATCGCGTGTTCATGTGTACGAGTTTAACACCTGTAAATCTCCACCGGTGTTGTTGAGCGAAAAATTCGAGATGTTGAAACCTGGGTTGTCGTCATTTGATACCGATACCAAGGGCGCAGCGGCGTCCTTGGATCCCTTGTTGAAGGTGGCCATGGAGACGGTTCCAAAGGCCAAGCAGGGTTGCACGCCTGTTGCGGTCAAGGCCACTGCCGGGTTGAGAATGTTGGGAGATGAGAAGGCCAAGAGCATCTTGGACGAGATCAGAAGCCACATGGAAAACGATTACCCATTTGCCGTTGTAGACGGCGAGGGGATTTCCATCATGGACGGGAAGGACGAGGGTGTTTACGCCTGGATCACCACAAACTACTTATTGGGCAACATAGGCAGCTCCGAGATGATTCCTACCGCGGCGGTGTTTGATTTGGGTGGTGGGTCTACCCAGATTGTGTTTGAGCCGGAGTTCGGCAACGACGAGAAGATGGTTGACGGCGAGCACAAGTACGAGTTTACGTTCGGTGATAGAAAGTTCACCTTGTACCAGTTCTCGCATTTGGGATTCGGCTTGATGCAAGGGAGAAACAAGGTTAACGAATTGGTGGTAGAGTCAAAGTTGACGGACAACAAGGAGTTGGCCAATTCGAAGTTCAACTCAGAGAAGGCCATAAAGGATGCCAAGGCAACCACAACAATCACCAACCCGTGTATGGCACCCGGCGTCACCGCACAAAACGTTCAAGTGAAGTTAGCTGATGATGAATACTACCTTGTGAACATGAAGGGTCCATCAGTTGCTGCTGGTGCCCAGTGTCGTTTCCTTGCCGAAAAAGTGTTGAATAAAGATGCGGAGTGTACGACCAAACCATGTTCGTTTAACGGCATCCATCAACCATCGTTGACCAAGGCGTTCAGAAAGTCTTCTGACATGTACGTGTTCTCCTTCTTCTACGACAGAACTAACCCATTAGGCTTCCCATCGTCGTTCACCGTAGAAGAATTGTCCGACTTGGCCAAGGTTGTCTGTAACGGCGACCTGCTTTGGAAGGACGTCTTGTTAGATGAAAGTATCAAGGAACTAAACGAAGAACCCCACTGGTGTTTAGATTTGTCCTTCATTACTGCCATGTTGCATACAGGCTATGATATCCCATTCCACCGAGAATTAAGAACTGCTAATAAAATCAACAACAACGAGCTAGGTTGGTGTTTAGGTGCCTCCTTACCATTGTTAGATAAGACCAATTCGAATTGGAAGTGTAAAGTTGAGAAGGTCAACTAACTCGAAAGTCGTGAGTTTCTCTAGATATTACATAAATAAATATAAACACATTTTCCGTTAATAAAGAAGATCTAATAGATAGTAATAAGAACACTGGGTTCCCCCATGGTGTATAATGGGCAATAAATAAGTGTTTGGAAATTGGAAATATAATTCGCCGGTTTTTCACTCCGAGTTCGCTAACTAATCTTTTTTGTATTCTCCCCGACTCAAAATAATTTAATAAGTATTCCTTTAATAACATATTTGTGACTTCAAATTAATATCTACGAAACAACTACATCCGGCAAATACATATAATGTCAAAATACGGCATGGAATCGCAACCCAGCCAGTTAACGCAAGGATTAAAGGGCAGTAGAGCACACCGGAAGTCCCAAAGCTCAAGCAAGTTGAGTAAGAGTCCTTGTGAAGAGGAGAACAACACATTAAATAGAGAACCGCCCATGATCCACAACAAGTTATACTGTGACCAGGTGAAGAAAAATATAAAGTTAAGACAAGTTTCGTCTAGCGTGCTTCTGAAGTTGGGTACGGACGATTTGAGGTCTGTTAAATCACATACCGAATTAGCAGAAACGGCGAACGGAGTCCGTATGCTAGCTAAGAACTTGGCAAGGGCTACGATTCAGTTGGAGGTCAATGCGATTATGATAGTGACGAAAGCAAGGGAGAATTCATTGATTTATTTGACGAGAGAGATAGTGGAATATTTATTAACGAAAGAAAAGGACATTACAGTATATGTTGACCGTAACTTACAGAAGCTGAATCGCTTTAATGCAAAAGATTTGTACGAAACGATCCCCAAAGCTAAGAAATACATCAAATACTGGGACAAGAAATTTGCATTACAGAACCCACAAAAGTTCGACTTGGTGGTCACACTAGGCGGGGACGGGACAGTGTTGTACGTGTCTAATCTCTTCCAGCGAGTGGTGCCGCCAGTGATATCGTTTGCGCTAGGTTCGTTGGGGTTTTTAACAAACTTCGAGTTCGAGCAGTTCAGAGAGAAGATGTCGAACGTGTTGGACGCCGGGGTTCGGGCGTACTTGAGAATGAGATTCACCTGCCGCGTTCACAGGGCGGACGGCAAGCTCGTGTGTGAGCAACAGGTGTTGAACGAGTTGGTGGTGGACAGAGGCCCCAGTCCGTACGTGACACAGCTCGAGTTGTACGGGGACGGGTCGTTGTTGACGGTGGCCCAGGCAGACGGACTCATCATTGCCACACCAACTGGGTCCACGGCATATTCGCTCTCTGCCGGCGGTTCGCTCGTCCATCCCGGTGTCAGTGCTATCAGTGTAACCCCCATCTGCCCGCATACCCTCTCGTTCCGTCCCATCTTGTTGCCCGATGGTATGTTCCTCAAGGTCAAAGTCCCTAAGACCAGCCGGTCCACCGCGTGGACGTCGTTCGATGGCAAGGTCCGAACAGAGTTGCACAAGGGTGACTACGTCACCATCCATGCCAGCCCCTTCCCCTTCCCCACCGTCATCTCGTCCAAGACAGAATACATCGACAGTGTCTCGCGCAACTTGAACTGGAACGCCAGGGAACAGCAGAAGCCTTTCACCCACCTCCTCAGCGAATCCAACAAGAAGACGTTCGACAATTCCGCTGCAAGCCTCTCCAAACAGTTGGACGCTCTCCACTTGAAACCCAACGAGTTCGACATCGACTACACCGACGAGGAGGTGTCCTCGTCGCTCTCCGACGAGGACATGCCCTTCGTGCCATCGCCAGGGGAGGGCTTGGAGACTCCTTCCACCTTCGGAACCTACGAAGACCGTCCTTGCTTCGCCCACCCGAATGCAAAAATAACCCTAAACGACACGTCCTCCATGTCCAATTTCTCGTCGCCTACATCCACAGACTCTGACATGTTCTCTATGTTCCCCAAGCACCCCTTGAGAAGGAGCAAACCCGACCATGGATGCAAAATCGACTCTAATCCATCACGATAAGACTTTATTATCATCACGTGTAAGTAACAATTAAAAGAAAGAAAATTTTCCGACAAAAAAAGAAATCAGTCGTGTCTGAAACGACGAAAAAAAAGTGAAAGCTCTTATAAAACATAAATCTTTTCTTCGCCCTTATACCGTTATTTCTTTATTATACAATATATAGTAAAAACATACCTTATTAATTCATAATATGGCAGATATTACTCAACAAATGAACAACCTTTCAGTTGATCAAGGTTCTCAAGGAAATGGGTCATCCCGTTCTCAATATGTCCCACCTCATCTTCGCAATAGACCATCAGGCGGGAATGGATCGTTTGGTGGAAACCGTCGTGGTGGATTCAACAATAACTCATTTGGAGGCTATGATAATAACCGTCGCGGAGGATACAATAATAACTCATTTGGAGGAAACAATAACCGTCGTGGAGGATTCAGCAACTCGCGCGGGTCCAGCAGCGGCAGATATAACACGCCCAAGCCGGGCGTGGGTAGATGGGTCGATGGCAAGCATGAGCCAGCGGAAAAAAATGAAAGAGTAGAAAAGGAATTGTACGGGGTTGACGAAGAGCCAACCACGCAGTCATCGGGGATCAACTTCGATAACTACGACGACATTCCTGTCGAGGCGTCTGGTGAAGGGGTTCCGGAGCCAATTACTGCTTTCACAGCACCACCATTAGATCCATTGTTGGTAGAAAACGTCAAGTTGTCTAGATTCACCAAGCCAACACCGGTGCAGAAGTACTCTGTTCCTATTGTCGCTGCTGGTAGAGATTTGATGGCGTGTGCGCAAACAGGTTCAGGTAAGACTGGTGGGTTCTTGTTCCCAGTGTTATCGGAATCCTACATGAACGGACCAGCGTCTGTCCCAGAAACCGCCGGTGCGTTCTCGTCGCACAAGGTGTACCCAACAGCCTTGGTGATGGCGCCAACCAGAGAGTTGGTTTCACAAATATATGACGAGGCCAAGAAGTTCTCGTACAGATCGTGGGTTCGTCCTAGTGTCGTCTACGGTGGTGCCGATATCGGTGGTCAAATCAGAAACTTGGAAAGAGGCTGTGACTTGTTAGTCGCCACTCCAGGTCGTCTTAAGGACTTGTTGGAAAGAGGCCGTGTCTCATTGGCGAACATCAAATACTTAGTGTTAGATGAAGCTGATAGAATGTTGGATATGGGTTTTGAACCTCAAATCAGACACATTGTCCAAGAATGTGACATGCCAGGTGTTGAAAACAGACAAACCTTGATGTTCTCAGCCACCTTCCCAAGAGACATTCAATTATTAGCGCGTGACTTCTTGAAGGAATACATTTTCTTATCTGTTGGTCGTGTTGGTTCCACCTCAGAGAATATTACCCAAAAGATTTTATACGTTGAAGACGAAGAAAAGAAATCTGTTTTGTTGGATTTATTATCAGCTAACGATAACGGTTTAACAATCATTTTCACCGAAACCAAGAGAATGGCTGACAACTTGGCGGATTACTTATATGATCAAGGCTTCCCAGCCACTGCGATTCATGGTGATAGATCACAATACGAAAGAGAAAAGGCCTTAGCTGCATTCAAGAGTGGTACTGCTCCTATTTTAGTCGCTACTGCAGTTGCTGCGAGAGGTTTAGATATTCCAAATGTTTCCCATATCGTTAACTTTGACTTGCCAAGTGACATCGATGATTACGTACATAGAATTGGTCGTACTGGTCGTGCTGGTAACGTTGGTATCGCTACCGCTTTCTTTAATAGAAACAGCAAGAACATTGTCAAGGGCTTGGTTGATTTATTGACCGAAGCTAATCAAGAAATTCCAGATTTTTTGAACAAGATTGCTAGAGAATCCGCATTCGGTGGTAAGAGCATTCGCGGTGGTGGAGCTCGTGGCGGTAGAGGTGGTGTCACTAGGGATTTCAGAAAACAAAGTGGTGGATACGGTGGCTCCGGTTCTTCTAACTGGGGTAGCAGTAGTGGCGGCGGTGGCTGGGGCGCGTCCTCGAACGGCGGTGGCTATTCAGGATACAACAGCCGTAGCAACGGTTTAGGGTCTTCTTCAAGTTACGGGAACCCATCTGCCAGCAACTCCTGGTGGTAGAATAATCGATGATCGACGATCTAAATATTCATCTCAGAATTGGTGTATATTTTTTTTTTATTGCTTTTGCTGATCGTCAAGAGCATTTTTTAGAGTGTTGCTTAATTTTTTGTTATGTTGAATTCACTTTGCTGTGCATTTCGTTGTTGCCTTTCGATGTCTCAATCTTACTGTGTTAGGAAAAAGGAAAAGGAAAAGATTTTTGTCTAGTTGTTTTGCATTAATCACTTAAGTTTTTTTGCTTCCATCTTATTGTTATTAATTAAAAATATTTTAATTAAACATTTTTTTTTGTTTGTTGGTTTTTATACGTTTGATATTTTGGAGTTGCGTTCTAGTTTGATTTTATTGCTATTTGTCATTGTTGTTATTTATGAACCATTAATCATCGAGAAGAGGAGCTCAATTCCAATTGTTTGTCACCAGAAATATGTATGTATAGTATCTTTTATTGAATGAAAGAAAGAAAGAAAATGTTTTATCAGAGAATAAAAAAAAATTATAGAAAAGTTATTAATGGGTTACTTATAAATCTTTTTTGTTTTCTTGAATTGGGGTTTTTAAAGTTGAATTTCTTATTTATAAGTTAAATTTTTTGGATTTAGACATTGGGTTATTTATATTTGTTGTTGAAATGCATTATTAAAGTGTATATATACCGATTATATATATATATATATTATTATTATTATTATTATTATTATTATTACTGATAGATTCATTTCTGTAGCCATATATTTTTATTTGCTTTGCTTTCTGGATTTTCAAAGACTCTTCAAGTCAATCATATTCGTATAGCTACGTCTACAGTCGGGAAGGATTATCTAGATCGACAATATTACAACTGTTCATTAAGATATTGGTCGTCCACGGTTTGCGCACGCTTGATCGGTTTGAAATTTCAACACTTGTCAGATCAATTAAAGATATGATAAATATAGAGAATAAAGCGATAAGCGATAATGATCAAGAAACGAATAGAGGTGGTGGTGAAACTTGTAGCCATTTTATACCTATTATATCTATTTTGTAATTCATTTTCATTGCCGAAATATAAATCAAAAACAGAATTCCACACAAGTAGTCTAGAGTCTACTAGAGAATTGGAACAACATACAAATTGGCTTAAATATGGTTTCAATTTCCATCCTAACGTTAGAGCCAACTTACCAGAGTATTCCACAATAAGACAACAATTATCGTTTCAATTTCCATACGAACCTGCAAAACCATTCCTGAAGAACATTTGGCAAACGTGGAAAGTGCCCATCGATCATCCAGAATTTCCTAAGAAATATGAGAAGTATCAAGCTACATGGGACACAAAGAACCCAGGGTATAAGCACTATGTCATTCCTGATGAATCTTGCGAGCAGCTAATTAATCAACTTTATGCTGCTGTGCCAGACGTTGCTAGAGCCTACAATATTATGCCTAAGAGCATCTTGAAGGCCGATTTCTTCAGATACTTGATTTTATATGCCAAAGGAGGGTTATACACAGATATCGATACGGTTAGTGTCAAGCCAATAGACACATGGATATCTATGAATGAAACCATAAATGGTCAGCGAAATATGGCTGGATTGGTGGTTGGTATAGAAGCCGATCCCGATAGAGAAGATTGGGCTGATTGGTACGCTAGAAGAATCCAGTTTTGCCAATGGACCATCCAGGCGAAAAAGGGCCACCCGATGTTGAGAGAATTAATATCTAAGATTACGGATCTTACATTAACAAGAGAGAAGAATGGCGAATTAAAGAAGATTCTCGGCAAAGATGCTGGCGGTGACATCATGAACTGGACTGGTCCTGGTATATGGACAGATGTGGTTTTTGAATACATGAACAATATATCACAATTGCCTGGCAATTTCAAAACAAGAAAATATGATGATATAATTAACGTATCAATATTTACGGGTATGACATCGCCAATATCAGTCCAGGACGTGTTAGTGATGCCTATTACATCCTTCAGTCCAGATGTTGGTCAGATGGGTTCCAAAGACACATCACATCCTTTGGCTTATGCGAAACATATGTTCCTGGGTAGCTGGAAGCCTGATGATGAAAAAATCACGTAATATATATTATCATGAATCCTTTATTAGGTCACGTGTAGATAGTAAGTACTAATAAAAAATCAATAGATTAGCAAACTAATGTGGAAACAGGATGATGTAAGAACAATATGAAAGGTAAACTTGGATTGGTTGTAATCGATCTACAGGAAGATTTTTTGCCGGAAAATGGATCATTGGCAGTGAAGGAGGGAAGATCAATAATTCCGCTAATTATTAATTTGCTTAATATTGAAAAATACAAGTGGTCAACTGTGATTGCAACTCAAGATTGGCATCCAAAAGATCATTGCTCTTTCGCATCCCAGCACAATGTTGCACCATATTCTGAGTTAGAATTTCAACACCCACTCGCGGAGCTAGATTCGAATGACGAAGTGAAGAAGCAGAAGCAGGTTGTTTGGCCGGATCATTGTATTCAGCATACTTTTGGGTCAAGGATTGATCCACTGTTTGAAGATATATTGAAACTGTTTGATTCAAATTTTCCCACTAAGGTTGTAAAGAAGGGGTACTTGCAGGATAGAGAATACTACTCTTGTTTTCAGGATTGCTGGAAATTACACAAGACTGAGATGGAAGACTACTTGCAAGATCATGAGATTAGGGATGTCATCTTTGTCGGATTGGCATACGACTTTTGCGTTTTAAATTCAGCTCTTGATTGTGCAAAGTCTGGATTTAATACCTATGTAGTAAAGGATTGTTGTGGAAGTGTATTTCCCGAGAAGGATGCGGCTACAGATAAGATGTACACTACTGGTGGCGTTAAAATTATTTCGACAGCAGATCTATCGTGAAATGAAAGTATATATGTTTCTTTATCTATTGTTTTTTAATTCCTAGCCGTGCTATTAATTCAGTTCTTTTCTTATTCACAAGCCATTTTTTGACTTCGTCAGACGTTGGCACTTCTATTTCAAAGTTGCTGACTTCATTTATCTCATCTTCCTTGTTAACCTGCTGATCATTTTTGAGTTTTCTGAGTAATCTTTTACTTCTATTTTTTTCAAATTCTATGAGATTGTCATTTCCTGGTGATTGAGCTGCGGTATAATTTTCATTAATGTCATCAATCGGTTTTAATATTTCCTCTCCTAACACTTCATTAACTTGGTTTATTATATCACCCTCATTGCTATCAATTATATTATTATTCCCATCATTAATTTCGTCATACACCCCGTAATAATCTGCTGTTATTCGTTGTTCTCGTTCGTTCAATAGTCTATTATGCTCTAATTCTTTTGCATGCTTCGATTTATTAGCATTATTCTTATTTTGTTGCAATAGGAGAATCTCCTTAACATCCGACAATTCTTTTGCTCTTCCAAAATAACGGTATCCTTTAATGTAACTTCCCAGTGAATCAAGCTGATTTAGTTTCCCTGCATTGTTGAAATCTCTATTAAAATGAATATAATCTGCACCTCCAAGATGTTTAATATGATACTCCCATGACCTCTTTTCATTAAATAACTTATTTAATGAATCATTAATATCCCTAATTTGATATTCATTCAATACAGGGTCTTGAATTTTCGTTAACTTTACAGATATTTCACCTATTATTGTAGACCTCCATTTTTCAGATTGAGGTAACGAGTCAACAGACTGAACGTATTTTGGTCTAAAGTTTGGATTACTCTCAAGGACACCAGCTTCTTTGTTTTTTAGTGCTTGGAATCTATTCAAAGAAGATTGTGCTTTTTCTGTATTTCTTGACATTGTTTCTGGCGAATTAATGTATTTCGTGATGAATGATAACTGGATATTTATGGTTATATATAACTTCCTGTATAGTATGAGATGAGATTAAATATGCATTTTATCATTAACTACTTAATATTAATTAATTTATATATTGTACAATTGTTGATGATATTTAACTTACATACCACGGAAAGCGTTCTTTGAAGCTCTTCTACGACCATCAAATCTTTGTTTAGATCTCCCTGAATTTTTGACTTTCTCAGGATCTTCTTCGTTGTCAGATTCAAATCTAACCTTCGACTTCTTTTCCAGTTTTTGAGGAACAAACGTAAGTTCTGCCTCTCCTCTGGCATGACGACGAAGCCTAGAATCAGTTTGGGAGCTCGCAGGTTTCTGTATTTTATTGTTTTTCTGTAATTGAGAACCAAATGATTCCGCACCTTTTTGTTTAGTATTATCATCAGCCATAACTTTCATGCTAGTCATAAAGCGGTTGGCTTCGTCTTGGGCTTGTTCCTTACGACGCAATTTCGACATTTCCTTCTGGACTCTTTGATTATGTAATTTCTTAGTCTCATCATCTTCAGATTCAGATTCGTCTTCCGAATTGCTCGACTCATTATCACTCAATCCATTCTTACGGTTTATTCGTTCTTCGTCAGATTCTTCAGCTGCAGTTAACGCTGGAGCCGATACATCTCTAGTAGACTTAACAGGATTAAGTTGCTTATATTCGTGAGATTGTTCATCAATAGCAAATTCTGGGTTTTCGAACATTTCCTTGAAACGATCATCATTGATAACTGTTTCCGCATCTGTAGATCCATTTTTATCTTGTATTTTAGTGGCCAAGTCTTTATTGACTTTGATCTTTGTATTGCTAATAGCTCCAGTGGATCTGATTCTGGACTCTCTTTCCTTTTCGATTCTTTTTCTAATTTCTCTATCTCTTTGGTCTTGGTATGAGTTAGGATTTGCAATTAAGTTAACCTTATCATATAAGTCAGTATCAATGAAAAAACCATGCATATAAGAACGTAAAACTTTGGAACCGATCAAATGTGATATATTGAGCTTGGAAACTTCATCTCTTGTAATAAATCTATAGTTTGAATAAACAGAATCCGAAGGTTTTTCTTCTAATTCTTCAGTGACATTATCTAAGAAGGAACACCATTTTGGAGCTGGCCCTAAGTTTGGAATATAGTATGTGTGCATAGGCATACCCTCATTAGCCATGAAAAACATACCTGAGTTCTTAATGTACTCAATATCATTAATGTCTACACTAGGTTCCATCGAGGAAAATGGCTTACCGTCGTTTCTGTCCCAAATCTTTGCAATTCTTTTGTCAGTAGTTAATATTTTATTAGAGTCTGACGAATTTTCGTCTAACCATATTATCTTTTTTATGTCGTAACCGTATCCTTGATCTTTTATTATGGATGGTGTTGAGGCTCTCAAATCATAAATTAATGATTTACCATTAGATGTACCACATGCAAAATTTAATCCGTCATTACGGAACGAAGTTGCCGTGATTTGGACATTTTCATTTAATTGGTCTCCGACGAATAATTTTGCGGCCCTTTGTCTACTTCTAGGATCCCAAAATTCAACAGTCCCATCTTCCAAGCCTGCTGTCACCAAACCATGAACTGGATTAATATCAACAGAGTTAACGCCGCCTGTGGTGTCTAAAACATAAGGGTTCAAGAAACGACCTTTATCCAAATTCAACCTGTATAATTCATTACCTGATGCACCAACCAATAAATCACAGCTAGATGAGTTATATACCATACTTCTTCCAAATTTCGGAATCCTTGATCTATAATGGATGCCTCCCTTTGTATGGAATTCAATAGATCTATCATTTTGTAAATGAATTGATTTAGTCCAATCATGAGACAAAATAATAAAATCCAAATTTTCACAATCTGTATGTCTATCAAATTTCAACGATAAGTTTGCAAAATCGTATACATGTATTTGCGGTTTATAGGTACCAGTTGCCATTGCATACTGACCATCTGGAGTGACTTTAATTTTATTTGAAGCTTCACTAAATTCGAAATCTTGAATCAATTCAATACGATTTTGATACTCCATATCATTTTTTAAGGCCCTCTTTCTTTTTTTTGCAATCCAGTCAGGTAATGAACGAGATACATTACTACCCGACACTTGATATACAGAAACGTTTCCTGCTGAAGTAGATTTCAATACCATGTCTGATAATTTGGTGTATTCTAGATATGCTCTACCTTACTACTTGAAAATTTAGAGATGAGGTTTAATTTTTTTTTAGCTCTATAATTTATCACGTGCATATTGGAACATATTTAAATATATTGAAAATAAGGTACTAATAGAATGACTATGATTTACCATATTGATCCACATGGATACTTTGTTGTCTTGCAAAGTTAGTGACATAGTTTGTTTTCAATGGTGTTGAAGAATCGGCAATTTTTGGTTCGAAAATGAACAACAGGTCGTTATTGTTCGTGTTAGTATATTGTTTTCTGTTTTCATTCGGATCTTTCTGCATACTCGAATAGACGTACGAAGGATTCATCTGTTGATCGTTAGTGCTTGGATTCTGATTTTCTGGAAATCGTTTTAGATGAGCGTACATAAATGCACAATCATCATATGAAATTTCAAAACAAATAGGATTCAAGCCTGACGAAGTTTCTACTTTCGAGGCAGTCTTTATATTTTCATATTCCGTGTCTCCTGTTTTAAAGGTCGAGAAGAAGAACGATAAACCGCTCTTTACTAGCTCATCTTCCAATACTTTATTTGATGCTGTTTTGTCAACCAAGAAAGTGAAGAGCGATTCAAATATCGGGACAAACCTCAAGTCAAAATAACAAATGTCGCTGGCAAAATTAATTAGACAGACCCAGGTTAAAGAATTTTGCGTAGATTTGTGGTCGATGGAAATCAACTTGTGGTAAATATTAAAAATGATGTCCCTCGTTGCTTGTGTATCGAATCCATTCGTGTCATCGTATTTCTGTAAAAATACTAAAGACGGAAATAATGATGAGAACAACAAATCAATTAGCCTAAAAAGTAGCTTCAGGTTAACCTGATCCGCTGAATACGTGTTCATTATGGATATCGCATATAACTCATCTCTGAGGATTTGCAGCAATAAATGCAAGCTTAGCAATTGACAATGCACCAACCGAACTAAATTACCATTATTATTGGCTAAACTGAGATCATTGTCAAAGGAATCCTTATTATTAAAATCATCAAAGAAATAGTCCGATTTGGGTAAAGGTGGTAACCTAGTTTGATTAAAATGGTTTGAGATAATATCCGGTAGCTCTTCATTGTCAGCATCGATGCTTAACAATGATGAAGAAATGATATAATTCAAGTTTGCTAAAAGTGCTGTCAACGATATTTTTGAATTAAGCTGATTGTATTGCTGATATAGTTCCTGCTTTCCCTTTAGGAGTAAATTGTTCAAGTTCTTCAAGGACATGGAAAGGTAACAAAGTAAATTGTACGACTCTAAGTAATTGAAGTGCTCGCCGTGGTCAAGAATCTCTAATAAAAATAATATCGATTGCTTTGAGTCCAACTTAAACGAGATGCTCTTGTTCTTGGTAATATCCAAAAATGCTTCCTCTGTGGATACGAAATATGGGTCATGCCACATGAGCGTATATCTAATGGTTTCAATAACTTTGTTAATGCATCTGCTGTTAACATTAGTAATCTCATGCTGCGAGAACGATTCTAATATTTCAATTAGTCCCATCGACGGGAACATTAACGCAATCAACTCTCTCTTTGTCTCCGACCCAAGCCATTCAATTAACATCACCAATATGTCAGTTAATTTCTTGTTATCGGCCTTTGTGAATATGGCAACTGACTTCATATTTTCTAACTCTGCTAGGATCTTATGGCACTCTCCGATATTGTCCGTTACTAACCTGATAAAACCCATAGAAAGCGCATGCCATCCTTCACCTACCTCTTCTGACGAACCCTCCATGATTTTTCTACTATACCAATACTCGTACAGAAAATACACCGTTTGTACGTTAGGTGACAATTCCAATACAAGTTGGCAGAACGGCTTAACAATGGAATCGTCACATCCAAAAAGTCTCATAAAGTTCTGAAACAAGGCCGCATGGTTCAAGTGATGCCAAATCAACAGCGCAAATGTATCCGTTAAGTGTCCAACATCTCGTCCTTGCGATAAACTTATTGAGATCAATTTCATCAAAGGATAGAATAAGTTCACGTCCTGATGATCTATTGCATCCGAAGGAAACTGTGGAAATCTATTAAGCATTTCGATCAAATCTTCATATATTCTCGTTATCTTATCCATGAACTCAGTGCTATATTCTGTCTTATTCTTGTCTCGCGTTTCAAGTTTTTGTAGTTCCTTGTTAACATTGACTATAACCAATGCAACCGACGTTCTATCGATATTCTTTTGTCCACCACTGCTGATTGGCGCCACCTCCCTAATTTTTGTTTGTTCTGCTGTTTTCATTGAATAAAATGACTCAATATGTATATTTCTTAGTATCAGTTGTATTCATAGATTTGAAGAATCTAAAGGAAAATTATGGTAACAGTATATCCTTTTAGCGATGTTTCAGAAAATATGTTGCAAAACGCAAGTTCAAAATCGAGAACTTCAATTTATTTACTAAGGTACAGAATTCATCAAATTTTATTCCAATTTACAACTGCAACACTGATATGTCTGTTGTAAGACTATGCTCATGACGATTTGGATACGCTCCTGGTAAAACCTACCTAAGACTGGTACCACATGGTGCAACTTCAAGCAGTTTTAAGTGTGTCGCAGTAAAGGTTAAGATCAAATTGATAGATACCATAATTCCCCTAATCAAGAACAATTCGGCAACCCATTTTGGAAGTATTAACTCGGTAAAACGATTGTACTAACGTACCTTTGTATTCAAGATGAAATTCATGCAAGATGATACTGTTAGCAAGATGTTTCCTTGCTCTACCTGCGAAATATTTTTACAAGAATAAGGTTCAATATACCGAGAATCAACTGAGAAATGTTGTCGATGTTGGTCATTATATGCTACATTTACCGTGCTTATTTGCGTCTGATGTAATGGCCCTAAAGAATTAAAAATATTGCTATTCTTATGACTTCACAATAATGGCGCGGAAGACCGATCAGATAGCCAAAAGTTAAACCGAACCTAGGAAAAGAGTTTGATTGTCCATTACCAATTACCTACAAGATTCTAGTGTGTGGGTGGAAATACCCGTGTGCCATAGTCGGGTTTAAGACCGCCTGGCTTCTCTATTTGCACCTTCCTAAGTATGCAATTAGATTACATATACGTACATTAAAGTGCATACCGATTACTACGCAGCCATTTACTCGCAATATTTTAAAAGACATAGATCTATGGCATTGTCTAGATCAACTACTAGGTGGCAGGGTGATCAACCACAATTTTTCAGGGTACAAGAAGCTATAAAAGTGACGCTAATTTCAATATTTCACTCACAATCTATTTTGTATGTAAGCAATATAGTAACTATTGATAAGAAAGTTGCCGTTTCTGGGAAGGTATGCTCAATTTTAGTTACTCATTCAATAAAGCTAAGCGCAACTCCTATGACAAAGTGGAACATTCCCATCTTCATCCATCGAAAAGTATATTTCGCAAAAGATCAGACTCTATAGAGAGGGGGTACTTTCCAACGGGTACAGAATATAGGGATTCAGTTGGTGGTGGGTCAATTGTGACTGACTTCCGTACGAATTCTAGCTGTTCAGCACCAGATTCACCTATATCTGCCAACAGATCCAGTAACACGGCAAATACGTCTGTAGTTTCGCATCCAATTATAGACTTGAATGAAGTGCAAAAAAAGACTTCAAGGTTCAAGAGGAGCTTGAGTTATCCCTCCCAAAGTGCTCAGAATAGAAGTAATTCGAGAGATATGTCCAAATATAAAGATATGCCTTTTGATTATCAGTTTCATAGATACACAGATTATCCATATTTTCCATGGGAAAACCACGAGGACTTGGATAACTTCCATATGTATACCACAAGAAATGTTTCAACCGAGAAAAAAGACAAGACGAGCTCCTCGAAGAATGAAACAAACGATGAAGCCTCCGACACAACAATAGTCATGAATGATAAAGGATTAAAATTAGACGAAGTGCTCTTCGCAAACGAGTCTGGCTACAGCGAAAACTTAGGTGTTAAACCAAGATCTGCAGGCCGTGAAACCAGATTATTTCCAGATACGTCAGAAAACTTACTTTCAAGGCTACAATTAAAGAATGCAGGCATTATTGAAGTTGTAAATGATGACGATGAAGACGATGACGAAAATAAAGAAGAGAAAGAGCGTAATGATAAGAAGAGTGAAGAAATTAATAGACGACAAAAGAATGGTCGCAAGAAGAAGACTTTTATATCTAGAACAATATCGAGGTTGAACCCAGGCTCTAATATTTAAATCTTAAATGCTTTGAGTAGAATGAAGTATTATCTATTTAGTGGATTACTACATCACCTGTATAATTTTAATATTATTTTGACGAACCTCATAAGTTGTTTTATAAAATGTAATTATTTTAATGATGATTCTAATTGTTCAAACTGCTTCAAAACAGCAGACTTGGCAGTACCACCAATAGCGGTTCTTCTTTCTACGCTGACTTCAAAATCAAAAACATCTGTCACGTCATCACCAAACCTTTCGTCAATTTCCTTAAATTGATGCAATGATAATTTGTCAATACCAGATAATTTTAAGTCTTCAGCTACTCGAACACATTCCCCGGAAATATGGTGAGTTTCCCTAAATGGAACACCTTTTCTAACCAAATAATCGGCTAAATCCGTCGCCAACATGTCCATGGTTAAGGCTTCTTTCATTCTATCTTTGTTAATAGTTAAAGTTGAGATGACACCAGTAGCAATCAACACAGAATGCTCGACGGTAGTTAAGGCATCAAATAATGGTTCTTTGTCCTCTTGCATATCCTTGTTATATGTGGAAGGAATAGATTTGATTGACATCAAGAAACCAGACAATGAACCGAAAACACGACCAGATTTGCCTCTTAATAATTCTAACGAGTCGGGGTTCTTCTTTTGTGGCATCAATGATGAGCCCGTGGAGTATGCATCAGCTAATTTAATAAATCCAAATTCACCAGTAGAGTAAATGATCAAATCTTCCGAGAAACGAGAAATATGATTCATGAATAAAGTTGACCAGAATAGAGTTTCTACAACAAAGTCACGGTCACTAACGGCGGTCAAAGAATTACCGATGGGAAAGTCAAAGCCTAATCCCTGTGACAAAAATTCCCTGTCGATACCGTAAGGGTGGCCAGCCAAGGCACCTGCACCTAATGGACATTGATTGACTCTTTCTAAGATTTGCTTCAATCTCTTGTAGTCTTCAGTGAAATATGTTGCGTACATAGATAACCAATGAGACCATCTAATAGGTTGGGCCTTTTGCAAATGTGTGTATCCTGGCATCAAAACGCCAATTTCTTCTTTAGCTCTCTTTGAAATAGTCTTGATAAAACTAGCCAAAAATTCAAGCAACTTTGTCAAGTTTTCACGCACGTAAATTCTCATGTCAGTAGCAACTTGATCGTTTCTGGATCTACCTGTGTGAACTTTGCCAGCAATGTGCTTCCCAATAATCTCACCCAATCTTCTCTCATTAGCAGTGTGAATGTCCTCGTCACCTTGCTTCTCAACAAAGCTACCGGCTTCCCATTCCTTTTGAATTTCACCTAACCCCTTGTGAATAGCGGTCAATTCTTCATCTGTAATCAATCCAATCTTATTTAAGCCTTGGGTGTAGACTTTCGTACAATTTAAGTCGGCTTCGAACATTCTTTTGTCATATGGTAAAGAAGAATTGTACAAATCCATTAATGGATCGGTGGCTCCAGTAAATCTACCACCCCATAACTTACTTTCGGCTGGTTGTTCTGATGACATATTGTTTTTGATATTCCAATACTATTAGTTAAATTGATAAAAGATGAAAATTCTTCTAATGAAAATTTATGGATAATTGTATTGATAGTCTGATTCATCACCGCGCTTAACGATTACCGCTTTGAGATGTCGTGCTTCAATACAATTCGTTGAGTCATATTAAAGGTATAATAATATTAATTAAATCTATACATTAAACAACCTATTAAAGTACATATCTATGGCTTACATCTACCAGTGAATCTTGGGTATAATGAACAGTCCCTGACAGTGAATCTGTCACATAACCAAGCCAAAATTCTTTCAGTACCTAAACCGTAACCACCGTGAGGGCAAGTACCGTACTTCCTTTGATCAGTAAACCAGTAGTAGGAATCTAAATCAAGACCTTCTCTCTTAATAGCAGTAACCAATTCATCATGGTCGTAAGTTCTCATAGAACCACCGGTAATTTCACCAACATTTGGCATCAAGACATCCACAGATTCAGTGACCGTTGGATCATCAGAGCACTTTTGCATGTAGAATGATTTGATTTCGACTGGGAAACGGATCAACAAGATTGGAACACCTATAGTGTCTGTCATCTTACGCTCGGCAGCTTCGGCAATGTCGTCACCGAACTTGAATTGTTCGCCGTCTTCATTTGGAATGCCATGTTCGTTCAACCAGTCCAAGGCGTGGATGTATTCCATTCTCTTGAAAGGCATTAGTGGAGGTACAAAGTTCGGGTTCAATTTCTTGATCAATGGGCCGGCAACTGTGTCTTCCATGACGTACTTAACGATGTAGGTAATCAAACGTTCGAGATGCGCCAATAAATCATTGAATTCTATGAATCCCAATTCACTCTCAATGTGAGTATATTCAGACAAGTGTCTTCTCGTGTGGGACTTCTCAGCACGGAAAGATTCTTGAACACAGAAAACATCACCTAATGCAGGTAAACAGGTTTCTAAGTATAATTGTGAAGATTGAGTCAAGAAGGCTTCTTCACCGTAATAGTCCATCTTGAATAAGGTAGATCCACCTTCGACTTGTGTTTGGACCATACATGGTGGGGTGACTTCTAAAAGACCTTCGTCGGAGAAAAATCTTCTAATAGCTTGGAGTAAAGTGGATCTGACCTTCATGACAGCTGATAAACTTTCGCCTCTCAAAGTTAAATGACGTTGGTCCAACAACAATGATGGGTCAGCATTTTCTTGGACCTTGTTACTGAAGGCGTCGTCACCGCTTGGCGCAAGACCAACAACTTCGTAGTAGTCGACCTTCAACTCGACACCTCCTGGTGCAGACTTACCTTCGGGCAACTTGTTGATAACCCCCTTGATTGTGACCGTGGATTCTAAAGTAAGCTCGTGGGTTGACTTGCACTTTGCCAAATCACCGGTCAAAATACATTGGATGAAACCAGTACCGTCTCTCAAGGTAATGAATCCCAATCCCTTTTGCAATCTCAAACGGTGGACCCAACCTTGGACAACAACTCTGGTGCCGATGCTTCCTTGTATCGTTCTTAACTTAATCTTCTTGGCCTGAGGAAGCGATTCGTCTTCCTTGATGGTAATCAAGTCCATTTCTGCAAACTTCTTCGCAGCATCTTCCTGGTTTTTTTGTTGTTGTTCTTGTAACTTGGCTTGTTTTTCTTGCTTCTTTTTTAAACCTTCCGCTCCCTTCTTAGCTTTCTTCAACGCAGATGCGGAAATTTCACTGTAACCAAACTCTTCTGAGTCCTCGAATTGTTTGTAAACTAAAACTTTTGCGTTCTCGTGTTGAAACAATGCAAATGCTGGAGTTTGGAACGGCTGTTGTTCGTAACCACTGATGTATGCACCGTCAACACCTGTCTTTTCGTTAACGTATACTTGAGACATTATTATCTTCAATTAATATCAGTTTTAATGAGAATTATCATCTATGAATCATTTCGAAAGACATAAAAAATTCATATTATACCGTACTCCAATTAACTATGTATTGGGTAAATTTTTGACCATTCCTAAACTGCAAATCATCACATTTTATAAACTTCGATTTGCAGGTTATATTTTGGCGACTCATTGAAAAATATTGAAATTATTTCAGATTAGTGTAGATTCTATAGAGAGCAGCATTAAGATGGCTTTAGAACAATCATTAGCAGCATTATCATTAGCGACTATCTCGTCTGAGTCTGCGGTACCAACCAAGATGTTGGTTTTCAAGCCTAAGACGGCGAAAACTGCGACACCAGTCCCAGTCGTTGTTTTTGCTTTGCAAACCACGCAAACCCCCACGCCAGTTATCGCCAAAGCTGCGGGTGTTAAAGAACCAAGATTAGCCAAAGACGACTTGGTTGCAGAGTTTTTTTCTGTTTCTGCCAAGGAGGTGTCAATTGCAAATTTGCACAAGGATTTGGCAGGGAAGATTAAGCTTCTTGTTGACGAGAACATCATCAAGGCTCCAGAAGATACCGCTTTAGAATTATCCACCGCATCGACCAAGGCCGTCATCTCTGCCAAGTTGCTCACCGAATATATTTGTTCGACTGGCATTGAAACCATTTCTATTGATTTCTCGGCAGAACCAGCCGCCGCACCTGCTGCCGATTCCAAGAAGAATGCTTTGAAGAAAGAAAAGGAGGCGGCCAAGCTTGAAGATGCGAAGTTGATTGGTATCACTGTCGATAAGAGTAAGGATTTCTCATCGTGGTACTCGCAAGTGGTTACCAAGGGAGAAATGTTGGACTACTATGACGTCTCAGGTTGTTATATCTTGAGACCAAACTCCTACTCCGTGTGGGAAACTATTCAAGAGTGGTTCAATGCGCGTATTAAGAAGATGGGTGTCCAGAACTCCTACTTCCCTATGTTCGTTTCTTCGAGAGTCTTGGAAAAGGAAAAAGATCACATTGAAGGGTTTGCGCCAGAAGTCGCTTGGGTTACTCGTGCGGGTAGCTCTGAATTAGAAGAGCATATTGCTATTAGACCAACCTCCGAAACAGTCATGTATCCATACTACGCGAAATGGATTAGATCGCATAGAGACTTACCATTGAAATTAAACCAATGGAACTCTGTTGTCAGATGGGAATTCAAACACCCACAACCATTCTTAAGAACGCGTGAATTCTTATGGCAAGAAGGTCACACAGCACATTTGACGAAGGAAGGTGCGGCAGAAGAAGTTCAACAAATTTTGGACTTATACGCCGGCATCTATGAAGAATTATTGGCCGTCCCTGTTGTCAAGGGTAAGAAGACCGAGAATGAAAAGTTCGCGGGTGGCGATTATACTACCACATGTGAAGGTTTTATTGCAGCAACTGGTAGAGGTATTCAAGGTGCTACCTCTCACCACTTAGGAACCAACTTCTCAAAGATGTTTAATATTTCTGTTGAAAACCCCGAGGGCGCTGATAAGCCAAGAGTTCATGCTTTCCAAAACTCATGGGGTTTATCTACTCGTGTTATTGGTGTTATGGTTATGACACATTCAGATAACAAAGGTTTAGTCTTGCCTCCTCGTGTTGCCCAAACACAGGTTGTTGTCATTCCTGTCGGATTAACATCGAAGACTACTGAAGAACAGAGAAAATCCATTAATAACGTTGCTGAGCAAATCGAAAAGAGATTGAAGGAAACTGAAATCAGAGTTACCGGTGACTACAGAGAAAACTATTCTCCTGGTTGGAAATTCTCTGATTGGGAATTAAAAGGTACACCATTACGTTTGGAGTTCGGACCTAAAGATTTGGCCTCTGATCAAGTCACTGCTGTTAGACGTGACAATGGACAAAAATACGCTGTCAAATTAAGTGAATTAGAGAAGCGTATTCCTGAAATCTTACAGGAAATGCAAATTGGTTTATTGGAATCTGCCCGTAAGCAATTTGATGAGCATCGTGTCATGGTCCATGACTGGAAGGATTTCGTTCCAACTTTGAACGCTAAGAATGTCATTGTTTCTCCTTGGTGTGGAGATGCTGATTGTGAAGATGATATTAAGGATTCATCTGCCAAGAAGGATGATGGGGACGATGAAGAAGTCGATGAGAAATCGCCATCGATGGGTGCTAAATCTTTATGTATTCCCTACGACCAACCAGAATTGAAGCCTGGTCAAATGTGTGTTAAATGTGACAAGCCTGCGGTAACTTACTGTATGTTTGGTAGATCATATTAAAGTTGTAATTATAATCATAAGATAATTAAATAAGTGTATTAATTAATGAACAATTGTATATATAATCATTTGTATTGGTCCCAGAAATTGGATTTGTTCAATTCCAGGACTAATTCTCGTCTTGTCACTGTGTTCATATTTTCATCCAAATCCAAATAGTAAATATACTCGAGTTTGAGCGTATCTCTAGCATATTCCCAACTTTTATGAAAGTTTAAACCAACTTGTGCAATAGAGTGGGAGTCGTCAGAGAGACAGAACTTGCCATTGCCGTACTTTAAAATGGCATCACACATATCCTTCTTGGGATATGGAGACGACCACCCCTTTCGTATGGCTGCTGAGTTTAATTCAAATAATCCACCGTAGTCATTAATGAATTTTATGTTGCGAATTATTGACTCCCATACATCTGGCCAATCTTGTTGGATGTTGACCTCTCTAAGAACTTTATTAGTCGTAGGATCTACTTCACTCACAGGTTCAAAAAGGCGAATCAAATCAAAATGCCCTACTACTAGTGGTTTTAAACTCAGAACCACCCTGTATTGGAGGTCAAAATAAGCTTTGTACAAGGACCTTGATGTCTTATCTGTAGTTGAATCTCGAGCCTGCAACCATAAATCTGATGAGAAATCTATCGGTATTTCATTGACGTAATGTACTGACCCAACCGACATGTTCACATATGGATTCTCCTCGCTAATGGATTTCGAGCTGTATTCAATATGGGACTCGTCTATCCCTTCTACTTCGAAACCAATTAAAACCTTCATTCCTCCGATCGCATTGTATTTTTCTTGTAACCTTTTAGCGTGTTCCAAATAAGTTCTAAAATTATCATGTAACTCGTTGGTCGAGTAATTCTTCTCTATCTCTTCTGGATAAAGAAACCTATTTTCCAAGCGTGGCATATGTTCTGTAAGACAAAAATGTGTGAAACCCATCAATTGAGCCCTTTTGACAATTGATTCTAAATCATCTGCCGCGTGTGACACGTATGTACCACTGTGTGAATGATGGGAATGCATATCTATAAATTTATCGGAAAACAAAGGTGTTAAAAGATCGTTATCATATTGGTGGTTAAGAACATGTAGTAGTATGCAGGCTGATATAAACATGAAAACTTTTGGAAATTTTCAAGACTTTTGCAGGAAGGTATACACCAATCATCAGAGGTGGAATGAGGTTACAAAGCATAGACTACAGACGGGTACCAAAAAGGTGTATATTTTTGAATTTCAAATCTTACTACAGTAGCTTAAAGCCGACTATCAAAGAATTATTTGTATCACCACCCGGAATTGAATCAATTATATCAACACAAGGGCATATAAAATCGATTCGTCAGTTCAAAAATATTGGCTTTATTGACTTGTCGGATGGGACCACATATCACAGTTTGAGTGTTATTTTACAAGACCCGGAATCAACGTTTTCCAAGTCACACTTGAAGGTGGGCCAAAGCATTACAATTGAGGGGAAATGGATTGAATCTAAAGGAACGCAGAAATATGAACTTCTATACAACCCTGAGGAACAGGGTCATAATCTTAATGTTATAGGAGATGTGGAGAATACATATCCTATTCAAAAAAAGTCACAAACTTTTCAATTCTTAAGGGGATTGCCGACTTTAAGGCATAGGACTGCATCATTGGCATCAATGTTACGCTTCAGATCGTTCATGGAAACTAAGCTAATGGAATTTTTCAATAATCAAGATTTTACCAAGACCTCACCTCCGTTGATCACTAGTTCCGATTGCGAAGGTGCGGGCGAACAATTTAAGATCGAACAATTACATAAAAAAGTGGTTACCGTTGATGGTAAACCCCAGGAGGAACTGTTCTTTGGTAAACCAGCCTTTATGACGGTTTCAACCCAACTTCATCTTGAAGTGTTAGCATTATCATTGAACAGAGCTTGGACGTTGACACCGTGTTTTAGAGCTGAGGATTCTAATACAAACAGACATTTAAGTGAGTTTTGGATGCTAGAGGCAGAAATATGCTACATCGGCCACGTTTGTCAATTAACGGATTTTACGGAGCAGATGATCAGATATGTTACCAATCAATTGAAAACCGAATCTGACGACGAGTTCCGTAGTGGTCATTCAGCAGATTTGTTGCTGTCGAGATTTAAGAAAGAAGAAATCGATACCATGAAATCCAGATGGGACTGCATTTTGTCACCCGAGAAATGGCCGTCCATAACTTACACCGAGGCCATCGATCTTATCAATAAAGCTAAGAATAAAAACAGACTGAAGAATCGCCTAGCATGGGGTGACGACATCCAAACAGAGCACGAGAAGTGGCTCGCCGGCACCCACTTTCAATCACCCGTATTCATCACCGACTACCCTAGAGCTCAAAAGCCATTCTACATGTCGAAATCACACCCTAGTGTATACAACCCAGAAAAACCGACTGTTGCGTGCTACGATTTGATCTTACCAGAGATCGGCGAGTTAGTCGGGGGTTCAATGAGAGAGCATGATTACGATAACTTGGTGCAAGAAATGACTAGGAGAAACATGAACATACAAGACATGGAATGGTATTTATCCATCAGACTCAATGGAACAGTTCCACATGGTGGCTTTGGTATGGGTTTTGAAAGATTACTTTCGTATCTTGGCGCGATCGAGAATGTTAAGGACGTTATCCCCTTCCCGCGTGTCCCTCAATCATGCAGCTGTTAATAGATATCAACTATAGATCCACTTGTACATAGCTTTATATGGTAGGTTGATTATATAATAAATATGGTGTGCATATAACATTGCCTTCAAAATTTTTGCGTTCTCGACGAGCCTCTGCTAAAGCGATAGTTAAAGAGTTTCATTTAAAGTTATCTTTAAAAGTCTAAATCAATACTTCAAACATATACTAGTAAAAATGGACCAATTAAATGTTAAAGAACAACAAGATTTTCAACAGATCGTTGAACAAAAGCAAATGAAAGATTTCATGAGATTATACTCCAACTTAGTCTCTAAATGTTTCGATGACTGTGTCAACGACTTTACTTCTAACAACTTGACTACCAAGGAAACTAGTTGTATCACCAAATGCTCAGAAAAGTTCTTGAAGCACAGTGAAAGAGTTGGTCAAAGATTCCAAGAGCAAAAGTAAGTAAAGACTTAGAATTTGATATAATCTGAGGTGATACAACCTCAAATTTTTCAACGAACGTTGAGTACTAACCCATCTAGCGCGATGTTGATGCAAAACATGCAAAAACGTTAGTGACGATTTGTGTTTGTTTGGGCATAAAGCTCATTATGAAAATAAACGGATTTCATGTAGATGAAGTCACATAACGAACTTTTTCTTCCCGTTCTGTTCAAGCTATGGATGGAATGTTCTTTATACTTATTGTACATATTTAGTCTTGACATAATATATAATGTTATTCTGGTTATCAGGTAATCGAATATACCCTTACGTAGTTAAAAGACATTTATTTACTATGAGGATGCAATTACACAAAAATCAATTTTCATTGAATTTTGAATTTATCAATCAAATAAACATCCCAATAAAACCAGACTAGGCAAAAAGTTCATATAATGGTTGCTATAGGATCCGTTGATAAGGACCTAGTACTGATAGTTATAGCATCTACAATTAACAGTTCAATTGAAGAATTGAAAGACCTAACGGGCCAGTCTACTATTGAATTGAGCTTGGATACATTTTTATCGGACATAAATGAATTGATTGTCAAATATACAGAAGCGTTTGATCAAACTTCCATAGACGGCGAGATTGACAAATCAAATTTGGTTTTATTAATGAGCGATGGAAAGTTTGCGGATTTCGTTGAAATATCAGGCAATATAATGAAAATTGAAACAAATGCAAAAGCATTCCAAGCCATATTAAGCAATATAGCAGTTACGTCGACAGTGAATTACGCAAAACATCTCATTAAAAATATCGATGATTTAGGCGTAATATACAGACGCTCGACAGATAAAAGTGACACAGTGTCACTCGAGGATGGTACAAGTGATAACAAGTTTCAGGAAGCCAATAATATAGAAAAGTATACCATTGAAGAAGAAAAGAAAGCAGATGAAGTTAATGAAAAGATCGAAAAGATCGAAAATGAAGAAGACAGGGCGGAAATAGACGCTGTAGATAAGGAATTTCAGATTCAGGAAGAAGGATCGACAGGTCCAGAAGATAAGCATGACCAAACTGGGCTGGATATGGATGATGATAAGAGTGAGATCGATATTGAAGACGCAAAAGTACAAGATTTGGAAGAGCAGCAAAATGAAGTAGCCGAAGAAAAAGAGGGAATCGACATGGAACAAGAGAAAGAAGAGATAGGAGGAGAAAAAGAAGAGGACGAAGAAAAACAAGAAAAACAAGAAGAATATAAAGAAGATAAAAATGATGAAGAAGATATGGAAGATATGGAAGATAAAGATGATGAAGATGATGAAGATGATGAAGATGATGAAGATGATGAAGATGATGAAGATGATGAAGA
>FYBW01000031.1:0-66710 GCA_900186205.1 Debaryomyces psychrophilus | reverse complement strand
TTTAACAGGAGGTTGCTTTGATTTCAATTCCGTGAGAATGTTACAAAAAGTTCACTTCAGATCACCAATTGCAATTTTCGCACCCAAATTGAGAAATTTAGAAGTTGTTGCAAGCCCAATATTCTTGGAAGATTCTGGCTTTTCCCTATATTTTTTCAAGATCAATATTCTTAGGCTTCGGAACTTATTCTATTACATTGGGAGATATGATATAATATTGATAAATGAGTTTTCTTTGTCAACTCCTCGGAAACGAAAAATTAATTGCAAATGAGATGAACCAGCCCAAAGGATGTTCAGAATTAGCACTTTTTTGCCCTATTTCGATGTTGGTAAGAAGTGGCTTCAAGAGTTTCCCAGGCCATACAGAGAGATTAAAAAGAATTGAAAAAGTTTTGATTTCTAGGTTGAATTTCTTACGCCGTCGGAAAGGCTTATTTGACATCACAGTTGACAGGCTCGGATGTTTCACATAAGTCTGACGAAATAATCCTTCAGTTTAAGACCCAAACCTAGAATTGAATTTTTCTTTATGTAAAACCGTTCCTTGCCTTCTTCTTTTTGCTCGATTATTCGTATGCCCTCGTGGTCATTGCCCTGCGACATTGCACTTTTTTGTATAAAAGTGGGTTGCAGTATGGTATGAGCGGAAAATACCCAAGTATTGCGGATTAGTTGCACAAGTACCCAATTGCAGGGTTTAGTGGGAGAATTAATCGGTATCATTTATAGAAAAAACTACAAACTCAAATACTGGATTAGGGAAATTATAAGTTATCCTATATACAGTACCATATAACTATATCTAACACCGAGGATAGCTGGGTGCTACTTTTTCGATTATTATAAGAAAATGTGCAAGCTAAATAAATCATTGTATGGATTGAAACAAAGCATCAATATATCGGAACAACAATAATGTTTTTTCTTATAGAACATAGATTCAAACGGTTTAACAATGAGCTACGGTTATATATTAAGAACGGTATTACCATAGGACTATATCTGGACTATACACTTATCTCAGGAAAGAATACAAATGAGATTGAAGATATAAAGAAATTACTCTCGTAGATATTGAAATATATTGGGAAAACGTAAACTGGTTGCAAAACAAATTAGATCTCGAAGCCGGTTCTAAATCAATAGTACTTAAACAAGGGATTTTTAATAGCCTGCCAAATGTCTAAGTTGTTCGTACATCAAAAAAAAAAAAAATTCTCCTGGCGGTTTATTGCTGAAATTTCACGCTTTCGGATGAATGTGGTAATATTACCTAACTAGTATCTTTGCAACGTGTATCTCCGTCTCATTTCTTGTATTCAGTCCATGGACTATAATGGACTCAATTTAGTAGTAATTGTAATTGTTTTCTCACTAGACTCTAATGAATCTCGACTTTAATGGAAACTCTTGTGTATCAATTAATTAATTTAAATTTTTCTCCTGAGTAACTGTGTTGTACACTAATTCATTTCTAGTGCTGGTTTTTTTTTATTTCAGATATAGTGTGGTTTGGTTGGAAAGTAACACCTCATCACGAGGAATAGATATCATATTTTTCATTCTTATTGAGAAGAACCTTTCATCGATTTCAAGCATGTTAGAACGAGGCTTAAGCGAACGAGGCTTAAGCGAACGAGACATAAGCGAGCGAGGCTTAAGAGATTGTTTATCGTGGGCTAGAAAGAGCGGTGCATTTCTAGATTCGAGATTAGAGTTTCAATACAACAAACAAAAGGGATATTCCGCTCTCATACAAGATTTCCTGAGTGGCGAAGAATTGATAAAGATACCAAAAAATATAGTTATTGGGCTTCACTTAAAAGAACAATATTTACCGGGGATCGATTATACATATTTAGATTTTTCTTTTAGTAATAATGAAATGATGATCTTGTTAATATCAAAATTAGCATTTGATACTTCAATTGAAGATAACCGTTTTAAGCATTATTTTGAAATTTTACCTAAATATTTGAACATCCCGTATTTTTGGAATTCAAATGAAATTGATTTAATCGATGGAACCGATTTCCAAATAATTCTCAAAAGGAATTTCAGTAAATTGGTGACTGAATGGTATGAACTTATGAAACAACTCTTTCATGGTTCATTGGAAGAAAAAATTAAACAGCAAATATTAATAGACTTGAAGTTTTATGATGATATCATTAGTGGCATACCTCTAAACTCCTACCACGGTGAATTATATGAATACTTAAACTGTGAAAACAAGTCCTGGACAAGCTTCAGAAATTATCTTTGGTCTTATAGTATTTTAACCTCAAGAGGATTCCCGTATATGTTGTTAAAACATGAGATAATGAAGGATGATTTACAAAAGGCAGTATTATTACCAATTATTGACCTCTTGAATCATAAAAATGACTATAAAGTGAAATGGAAGGGAATAAATGAGTCGAACGGAAACTACATTTCTTTTCAAAGTTTAGACAAAGCAGATAAATTTGGCGAATTATACAATAACTATGGTGATAAATCAAACCTTGAACTATTGCTTGGCTATGGTTTTGTATCTGAAACTAACAAATATGATGATACAAGTATTTCCCTAAAAGTAGACTCTGAAGAACTCATTAAAGAAGCATTGAGATATAAAATCTTAATAAACCAAAATACAGCTGAGAATGAAGATATCGGAGATTTGAAAGATGGTATTAATTTTAAAATTGGAGCTGGTGAAGACTTGCCTACTAACTTGGTCAATTTTTTTGCTATTTTAATGCAAATGGGATTTGAACGAGATATTGGAATATCTCTAAGGATGCAACTTAATGGAATTTCTCATTTAAAACAAGTTATTGAAGGAAAAATATCAGCTTTGAAAGGAAACGTTATATTGGGTCCTCAAGTTAAAGATAGTGTCAATGAATTAGTTAAAGTTTACAAAAACGGGCAAAAAAAGATTTTCCAAAATGCTTTAGAATGTTTGCTCAAATATGAAAAAAAAATATTAGCGGATAATAAGGCTAATTTACTCTCATTGAAGACTATATTAAAAAATGATGCATCTTTCAAATTTTCTTTGATGAAAATTTTTAAGGTGTCGTCTTATGAAGAAGTATTAAAAAGGCAAATTGTGATTGATGTTGTTCTTCTATGGATAGTAACACTTTCTAAAGAGAAAATCTCCAAGGCTAATCCATATTTCAATAACCAGATTAGAAATCAAATAAACTACTTCTGTTCACAGATTGAAGACGTTTCTAAAACAATCATCGTTAATGACGAAGATGTCGATGAATACAAACCAAAAGTTTCCTCCTATACATCTGACGTACTAAAAATTTGGCCGGATATGTTTAAGAATGAAACACATTTTATCAAGAAATACGTTGTTGCAGATACAGTTCTTGACAGACTTAGTTATACAAGACCATCTAATGAAGAATTATTTCTTGTTCAAAAGGTTGAGAATTTTGCATAAATCTATTTCTTTGAATAACATTCAATATAACAGAAAAGTTTTAGTCTTCATTATATATTATTGATCGTTAAATATATCCTCATTCTACAATTTACTGAAGAATATATTGGTAAATTCCTGAACGAGCCGATTGATCGGCAAAATGCAGACAAAGTAGAAAAAACCAATTGGACTAATTTATAAGTTGTCAGTATGGTAGTTTCCGGTATGATATTGAAATATTAATAACCAAGAAATTGGGGTTAAACGCTAGGTTATATTTAAAATATGAATATACAGGGAGTCAAAAATGTAATTATGTGAACACTTATATATATTCACAAAGCCTAGGTCCCGGAACGTATTGTGGAAGATCCTGTATTTCCAGTCCATGGCAGCGAGACTACATCAAACTATTCTTTATTATTCTGACTATGAATACTCGTTATAGGGCAAATAAAGCGACAACTTCACCGCAAGTACCATAAATCGATGGATCAAAAAATGGCAATAATATGAATTTCTTTCTACTTTTATTGGATTATTCAGTTTGTGTAAGGAAGTTTGTGTTAAAGAGAGCTTTTTTCTGTTACTCCAATTCCATTTTGACTAGATTCGGATATTTCATCATCAATTTCTTCGACTTTCGATTCAATTTTTTCTAATAGAAGACAAAAACAACGTTGAGTGATAAATGAAAGAATCATAGAGGCTAAGAAAGCAAGTTGGTAACTCTTGAGAAAGGGATACGCTAGACAATTATTTAAATAATCCACCAACTTTCCTCCTGCAATAGTTTCTAACGCCGCACAAATGGTATCCAAGAAAGCTTCGCATGCATAGAGGTCCAAAATTTGTTGGTAAAGTGCTATTGATGCTTCAGAACCGTTGAGCAAATAAATAGAGGTAAATAAAACTGGCATATTTATCTAGCATAAATTGTTGGAAGCGATGAAGTTACTTTCATTGCGAAAATTCGGAACTGAACGTCTAATTGAGTTCTCCAGGCTAGAAATGATTAGAAAATCACTTGTTTTTCATTTCTAATAATTTCGAAAAAGATATCCGACTTTTAAATGCGTAAGGACCGAAAGACCAGAACTTACAAGATGCGCAAGACTTTTTACTATATAATCAGTTTATGCCTCATTCTTATATATTATTCGTAACATTAAATCAATAAATATAAAATCATAATGCTTCGGTTTCCACCGGATCTATTACTATAAGACTTGCGATGGTAGTGGCAGAATTTGGAGAGAGTAGCAGCGATGAATTGATGGATACATTTTTGGTTTATCTTGATAAGGTTATCAAGGATTCAAATTTCCTGTAGGACAGATAGATTGTTTATCTCAAATCATCAATCATTTTCTGGGGTCTTCAAATATGAAATTATAGATGCTGGACAGATGATCATAGACTGTTATGTTATTAATAACCCTGAGACTGTCGAACATGGCATTACCTTAAGATCGACAATAGCAGGTTTTTTATATAAGGATTGCACAGAAGCGCTCAGTACAAAAGAGAAATTAGCCGGACTAATTGAAATAAGTCAGGAAACGAAAGGGTCAGATCCGTCAGGAAATCTGCTCCCTCGAATTGTGGGAGAATCCGCACCAAATCGTAAACGGAAACGTAGTAAGATGTCTGGAAGTCAACTTCGGGAAAGATTGATAATTATAAAAGAAAGTATTGAAGCTGACTTGGACACCATTCGACGTAACAAATTTTTCCGATAATACAAAACCCTGCCGCTTATTTTCCTAATTTAGAATTGATGTTCCCGTCCTCAGTATATATTAAATGTTACAACTATTCAGAACAGGCGCTAGAAAAGTTTCCAGATAAAGATAATTATTACGTCATGTTGGTCAATGAGCTTGATATTAATGAAAAGCTTGCAAAATCGCCTCTTGCAGCAAACTAAATATTGTTGCTTCTGGATGCTGGAATGGTATTCTGAACGAACCGACGCATATATTTGAAAATTTGGGAGAAGAGATTCCTTCCACTGAATGAAATAAATGTAAGGTGCATAAGGTTCTTCGAAAGAAACTCGAGGAAATCGTTCTATTAGAGATCTCTCATAATGATATTAGATTTGATAGCATACATGTTTCCATATCAGGATAGATCACTTTAATAGGCTTTGGATTAGCTGTTTACCCAAGTAGTGAAGAGCGAATGACACGGACGCTCTTGACGAGCTTACTCCAATCGCAAACGATAAAAATGACGACCAGCATGAAATACAAGATAATGTTCTACGTGAAAAGAAGAATTCGGAACACAAATTTAATGAAAGTAGGTGAAATAATCATGAAAATTCTAATGACAAGATTGATTTTGATTAACTGGCTGTAGAGTCTGATGATACCGCAGTATCTACAAAGATAAATTTCAGCATAGAACAGAGCTCCAATTTTGTAATATGTACGTTGAAGATGAATGTGTCTTTAAAATGAGGCGTTGTTCATTTTAATAAAAAATAATAACGTTATTGACAATTTGTGTTTTTAAAGTGATGGCACATTTCTCAGATTATTTGCAAAATTATGAATTATACAATAGCGATTTTTGAAAGAAATTGCGAAGAATTTTAATTTTTTAATCACTGAAGTTAAATTTGCTGATTTAATCGAATTTGAATATCTTTTGTATCCCTCGATATCACGTGATTGGAAGATAATATATATATAACCTCACCCAAAAATATATCTTTTTAATTCAAAAAGTCATTATGGGTGCAAATTCCAGATTTATTCCACATCCACATCCAAGAACCTCGTGACTTCCATTTCCTAACGTCGCTAAAAGTAAACAAGTGATTCTTAGTCACATTTCATAAATGTTTATATGATAAAGTCTCTTCACTTACTATTTTTTTAAGATCTTAGACCAAAGATATGAACAACAACTGGAAC
Source organism: Debaryomyces psychrophilus (assembly GCA_900186205.1). Classification (NCBI taxonomy): domain Eukaryota; kingdom Fungi; phylum Ascomycota; class Pichiomycetes; order Serinales; family Debaryomycetaceae; genus Debaryomyces; species Debaryomyces psychrophilus. The sequence goes on along the minus strand of FYBW01000031.1, from coordinate 60,350 downwards.
CAACCCACCGAATACTAGGACAGGACCCACCATTAAGCCCGATGCCCAGGTCATGTTAATATTGACAAACATATCAGAAAAATAAAAGGGACCAATAAATCCAAAACCCATTCTAACAATATTTAAATATAAACCAAAATCAGCTGCCTTCTCTGTATTAGTATCGATAGCATATACAATCAAAACAGTAGTGACAATATTATTCCCGGCAGCAGCAATAGCAGCTCCAATCAATGGAGAAATAATCCAGTGTCCTTTATGTGCTTTAAATAAATAGACACCCCATATAATCAATCCGACCATAACACATAAATATCCATAATATGAAATCCGTAATCGATCTTCAATAATTATTCGTTCTCCCCTTTTTCTAAAGCAGAATTTCATCCACCAGTCTGATAGCGGACCTGCAAGAAGTTCGCCAATTATAGATCCAACAATAAGAGGAATATATTGCAAACTAAGTTGTTGTGCATCAAGCAAAAACAAGGACCAAAAGCTTGAAGCATCTCCACTATAAGAACAATGTTTGCGATGTTACAGTAGCCGCAATAGTTACCAATGTAACTCTATAGTCAACTGCTTGCATAAATGGCCCCCAAAAGAGTCCTCATTCAAATTCAGCGTTACTTGCTTTATGCAACCCCAACCTTTTTCTGAACTTGCCAACCTCTAAACCCCTTAAATGATTGTTGCTGACATAGACTGTTTCATTTGAAAATAGGTAACGGATAAATTGCGAAAAATTTATTACAGAAAATGTGAAATAGATCCATTTTGTACCAACATGTTTTTGCACGAATCCCATGAAAAAAAATCCTCCTGGTGTACCGTGAACATAACTCACAGACCACCAGCCATTTTTTTTTACCTCTCTCGTGACTAAAAGAAACATCTGCCACGATGCATGATCCAGCAGCTGCGCCAGTTGAAATCATGCATGAAACCAATATCTTCGTAGCCATCAGCTGCGAATAAGTCTCACAAAACTGTCCACCGATATTCAATACACAACAAGTAAACACTGATAGTGACAAGAATGTTCTCTTTCCATATATGTTCATCAATGGCACGAGCAAGAGTGGAAGAACACCAATGCACAAAAGTTGAACGGAGGTATGAAATCCCCGTTATTGTCCTATCATGTAGTGACATGGCTTCATAAGCAGGCGCAGTACCAGCTGCCATAAATTTAACTACAAGACAATGAAATGATATCATAGATATCCGTAATTTTTTTTCCTATCTTGATGGGAGAGGGTCCAATTTTACAGAACCATGTCTGCTCAATAGGAAATCACGGTATTCCAAAGTGAGTTCCAGAGCCAGGATTGCTTCATTTTAAACCGAACTTTTTTCATAAGCATAAGCTAATTTTTCTTTATCATCGGACACATGCTTAGGACTATCAAATGGTATTGCAACTTCTGTATTTTCGGAGAGCATTTTGCGATTATTCATGAAGTAATAATACTGATGCATAAAAATGGGATGTATTTCAGGCAATAATAATATATACATATATATATATGTATACAAGGTTCTCTTTAAACATATGCTTATAAAATCTTGTTCGTAGGTGTTAGACTATCAAAGCCAAAAAACTTTATTGCGCGGAAATGTTTAAAGTATATTTCAGATATTTTTCTGGAGTTAAATTAGAATTCCGTATATATGTAGCAATATACAGACATATGACTAATAAAATAGAGATATTTGTTTTTCTATTCCATATTTCTTTGAACTGACACGAAATACCTGAAATGTATACTTCACCTCAAATACTCCAATTCTTATACGATTATTAAAGTGTTGCAAAATAGAGTTTTACGAAATATGAGTAATCGACTACCTAGGTCTTGTAATTTTGAGACAGGATATGCTTATTGTTTCCAAATATCGAGATATCTGGAAAGCCTGGAACATCTAAACACTAGACAAATTCAAATTTTGGAATATATATATAATAATGTAATGAATTCAAACTGAGCTTTATAAAGAATACTGGTGCATAAAGTCAAAAAAAAATTAATAGAGTCGTTTTGAATACTTATCTAATTAGCATGTTTTTGTTTACTAATACATTTCAATTTTGTTACAACAGAAAATTGAAACCCCCATTTATATTATTGGTAAATTACATTACCGTTGTACTTTTAGTAAGAGTATAGTTCATACTTATTTTACTGAATTATTGGGTGAACCCAGTTTCGAATGATACGAAAATGACAATTTAGTTGCATTGTTAAGGCTTTCGACAGTTTAAATTATTAAAAAATCGGGGGACTCTTCGCAAAGCAATTTGTTATAATTCCGAAACTTCCGAGTTTCCGAAATTCTATTCAAATGATATGCATGATCATAAATAGGAAAGCCCGAACTAGATCTAAGTTAATAATGATGTCATAGATGCAAGTTAAGTCTTTGTTCGGTATAGTATTCCTTCTTCAATGTACAATGACACCATAGCGATGACAGATAAATGACCTGTGCATGCAATTTATCAACGTTCACCCAGTGCCAGTCGACTTGAATTTTGTCATCTGAAATTTGACAATCTCAAGGTCAGCATTGTGATTACATATTCCTGGTCTTTCAGGTAAATACAATGTTGATATGTAGATCGATTCGTACCTCAAAGCAGAATATGAATTTCTATTCGACTTGAAAATAATAACGTCAAGAACAGTAAGATTTGCTAAATACCTCACTTATTCAATTTACCACGTAGGTAAACTTAAGCCGTCTACCCACTCGCACCTCTAGTACATGATGAAAAGAATTTTAAATTCAACATCAAATTTCTATTAGCATTGAGCTGCTTGTTTCTTCTGTTGATGCAAAATTGTCTGCTACAATTCGGATAAAGAACCATGAGTATTTTTCTAGCCAAGTCGAATACAGCTTTTATCATGTATTATCAATGACTTGAGTACTTAATAGTATGATTATAGTTCTTTTGCTCTAATTGCTTTCCTGTATCTCAAATGTACCTAGACGCCACATGTAAAATTACAGTATCGCATTATAGACATGCTAGATGCTCGTACCTTCAACAGCAACGACCGGAAATATTGGACTGCGATTTTTCAATATATATAAAGAGTAGATTTTGTGTCTTTATTCTCTGATAATAAATAAATAATTTTGACAAAGATATTGTGGAAAAAAAAAAGCAATGAAATTTTCAAACTTAACCATTCTCCTTACTGTGGCTGCTTCTGCCAACTCCAAAGTAGTGGATAGCAAGAGGGACCAAAATACAGACGTAAGTGTTGGTGGATCTGAGGATAAGTATTATGCTGCTGGAATTAGAAACATGAAACGGAATGTTATTTTGAAAAGAGATGATGACAATGATGGAGATGACAAGGACAATGATGACAAGGACGATGATGACAAGGACGATGATGACAAGGACGATGATGACAAGGACAATGATGACAAGGACGATGATGACAAGGACGATGATGGCAACGAGAGCGATGGAGAAAATGATGATAAGGACGATGATGACAAGGACGATGATGGCAACGAGAGCGATGGAGAAAATGATGATAGTGATCAAGACCACAAGCAAACAACTACGTCTTCCACTAAAACTAGTTCTTCAGGTAAGACTCAAACCCAATCTTCGAAAACTACTTCGTCAGGCCTCCATGATGACACGGATTCAGATGACGATGATGACGATCATCGTAGGAGTAAAAGCTCTTCTGTCTCTTCCTCTAAGGCGAATAAAACTTCAACCCAATCTTCGAAAACTACTTCGTCAGGCGCCCATGATGATACGGATTCAGATGACGATGACGATCACACGTCCTCTTCTTCGAAGAGCGGATCAAAGCAGACAGGTGGTGGATCATCAACTACTGATAGTGGATCATCATCTACCGGTGATGTTCAGTCAGCTGATTCGGAATCAGGTGCTTCTGTAAATTCATGGCCTAGTATTTATATTGCTGGTACAATGACACTTGTCGGTTTATTGTTATTAAACTAGATTGAACAAAAATTTGGTATACAATTCATTTTTATGCCTGTTTTAAATTTATTTACGTAGATTTTTGTTCATTTTGATTGATCAGAAAATTGACAACCTAAAACGGTTGCAATTAGACCACATTTTTGAGCCAACACTAATCAGGATGGTAGCAGAAAATGCAAAACTATGTCGCAAGTTTTGCCAGTTCAAATATTAGATGTAATATACTTATTTTAAATTTCATTAATGGCGTAACGTAGAAATATCTATCAATTAAGAAGAAAATAGAAGAAAATATAATATGGTTGTTCCTTAGAGCAAATAAAAGAAATATGAATGATCTTCATATGTATGCAATGAAATCTATAGAGCGTATGTGGATTATTTTTATAGAGATGGCAATCAACATCAAAAAAAAAAAATTGATCTAACGGCCAATATATTTCTTCTCGAATGGTCTAACCAAATTGAAACCAACGAATGCAAATCCAAAACCTAATTCAAAACCTATATCACCTCCTCTCTCACCAATCTTGCGAGCAAGTACACCGGAATACCATATTTGATTTATACCCAAAACTACCCCAACAACACCACAGCAAAATCCGACAATACCTGCGATGCCAATTGGGTAAGATAATTTGCTATCGAAGTTTTTATAGTCATAATTTGCAAAGTTAGCTTTTCTATAAATGAAATGTTCTGATAAACTCATGGCTTGGTAAATGGCCAAATAATAGCCAATTATGTTCATAAAATTATCCATCACTTCTTCAAAATTATAGTATGCTGGTATACAAACTGCCAAGGTTGCAAAGTTTCCTGCCACTGTCCATACCAATCTTGGTACTTTGGCTAATGGTGACCATACCGCCTGAGCAGATAATCCAAGAGAGTACATATTAGGAATATTGTTGGCAATAAGTGACAATGACAAGAGAACACACAAAAATTCCCCAAAACCATGTAAAGAATCTTTAACTAAGATTGCATAAACTAAGCCACCAACCGATTTATCATCATAAAGGTCACGCCACGTCGTGTCAGTAAGAGTACCTGTAGCACAAGCAGCACCCAAGATTAAAGTAAAAATCAAAGTTGTATACAAGGTAGCCAAGATACCTACAAAAATCTTGACCGAGCTAACATTCCTTGGTTGATATACTGTATAATCTGAAGCGTAAGTAGTCCAACCGGTAGCATACCCAAAGACGGCACCTCCAAAACTTAAAACGTTACCCGCTGTGGTTGGACCTCCAACCATTTCATCGTAGGTGAAGTTACCAGACATGGTCATTCTTACGATTATAGCAATGAAAACAGCTGCATTCGGAACCCACGACCAAGTTTCGTACATGTGAATAACATGGTACCCAAAGAACGAGACAATAATAGTACAAATGACTAAAATTAAACAAGCCGCCCACGGAGGACACGCACCATTATTGACGATATTTAATAATTGGGCTGCACTCATAATATTAACCGCCCCCCAGCCAACACAGGCAACAACATTGATCAACGCGAAAATTCTCATACAATAATCACCGATCAAAAACTTGGATAGTATAATTTGTCTCAACCCCAATTTAGGTCCAAATATAGAAAAAAACGCAATTGGGAGAACACCTAATAAAGAAAAAGATATGATTGTCAACACACATTGCCAAAAACTAAGATGGAATGCTGTAACACCAAGTGCTCCCAAAGCAAATGTTGCTATAACCAAATCTGCCGACAACCACATAGTGACCGCGTTCCATACGGAATCATTACCTTTTTCTTCATCTGTCACTATCTCTATACCCTTTGTTTCGGCATTCAACAGCGATGCCATATGATCGAACCATGACCTCTTTGAGGTAGTTTGGGGCTCTAGTTGTCTCAGTTCATCTTCTAACAAATTCTCATAGCTTTCCGATGAGTTTTTTTTTTTAGTGTCAGTAACTATTGTATTAGCATTCTTTTCAAGGTCCGATTCACTCATGACTTTTTCTATACTATCTACTAATAGCAATGATCCTTGTGATACCTATAGTATATAGGTGCCTTCTCTACTTGTCAACCTTAATGAGAAATCTCGATGCCTTAGAACTTTTTTTTTGTTATCTTATTGATTAAGCAGGTCGTGTATATCTACAGAAAATGAAAATTTTATTAAACATCATGCGGCATTCTCCTGTTTTCCATGAGCGATTTTAATGAACCATTATCCAATCGTTGAACAGGATAGTAAGTTGTAGATAAGGAATGAATTTCAACAGGTTTTAGGAAATCTTATCGGTTATACTTGTTTGGAAAATTAATTCGATGCAACAATTGCAGATAACTAGATACGGTCCTTTATGTATATATGATTTTATAGAGAACGTCCGAGAGTATCGATATATATGATTAGCCTATTTTTAGTGTTTTGTAGAATTTCCTCTATTAATTATTTGATTGGATTCTTGAGTTTTAAGAATACGTTTGCCGATAACCGACTTTTGTGACATAGAGATTAAGTTTGAATCTTTCAATTAATTTCTTACTCTAATTATCGACTGACGAAAACTTTAAGTTCAAAGATCACAGTATAATGCATAATATGGGTGTGTATGAGAAAACGTAAAGTGGGATATGAGATGAGAATAAGATTAACAAAATTAGGGAATAGACACATTAATGTTACATAATTGAAAATAAAAAAATTGCTGTTTCAAAGAAAACTTTATAGAATGAAATTATTGATTTCGCAAGAAAATATATCTTGAAGATGAAAAACAAAAGAATGCCCGAAATTTCTTGAAACGATTCTCTTTGTTCATCTTTATCAAGAACTTCAATTAACATTATTGTCCATTTCATTACCGCTTTCTTTTCATCAAATCTTTAGAACATAAACATAATTTACTGAATCTTGTAGTGAAATTCAAACAGAAAGATATTAGTAAATTAGTCAAATCGAAAAATCAAAACTAGGATTGCACTAGGATTTATCTCTCAAATGTATCTATCAAATGTGTCCATCAAAAAGTTGGTCATTTTTGCCATAATCATACATGAATTCTTCTAAAGGGATATTGTTATTGGATCCTAATTCCTGTCTGTATATTTCCATAGCTGACAATAATTCATCATCTGATGGTATAAAACCCTGCTGGAAATTTGCCAAATCTCTTAAACCGCTATATTCATTATCCATCCAAATTATTTCCTTGTTAAATGATTCGATGTGATCCTTATATGAGTTCGAAACGCTCCCCAAATTCGTAGAATATTGCTCATGTTGGCCCTTTGGTATGACTGCTATCATGTTGTCTACATTTTTACCTTATCTCCCTGAAGTAACATTGTCCTATCTTTGCAAAGAAAATTGCTAGCTGCATCAAAGTGTCAGAAAAAACCTTTATATATTCTTCATCGGGTTTGGTTTGTAACTTCTGCTCTAACAAAGTAACCCCCAAAATTGTGGATGTAAATAAACAGCTGTTACTTATCGCAAACACTTCTGTTCTTTCACTCTTCACTTTCAAATAGAAACTTATTAACCACACAGATAAGAATGAAGATTTAATACACGCCTTGTAAAAATAAAGCAATAATCAAAAGTAAATTCATTAAAAATGGCCTGAATAACAACATAATGCCATACAACTGTGTCAAATGGACTTGCATTAATATATAGTTATCACTATTATGTTTCGATCCTAAATGTTGTCTCGCGTAAAACTTATGTCCAAATCATCAGGTACATTTAATGACCATAATTTGAGTTCTACTGCCAAACTTCTTGTACCTTTAATATCTATCACATCATCGCGATAAATATTTTCGACAATCTTACTATTAATTTGGGACATTTTGGAGAGTTCCACCTGACATTTAATTCTAAAGCTTTCATAGGGATTATAACTTAATCTATGTAGTTCTGAATCATCCCAATCATAATTATTAATAGCCGATGGTCGCCTGAGGACAATAAAAAAAATCCTATCACAAATAAATAAACTTCTCCACAATCTCCTTCTATTCATAATATATGAAGGATTTTTTAATTTTTTGTTGATTATTTTTCTATGCAGCCCTAACCCTTGAGCATGTCGTGTAGCTGTTCCAAAATGCATCCAAGCAGCACTTCTTTGAAGATTTGCTTGGGAATAAAAATGTCTCAAGAAATTCGCCTCAACCATCCATAACCTACCGTCAAAAACGGAATCCCTCATCATACTCAATGCACTATCAAAAAAATCAGAATGAACTAAATTTTGTTCTTTAATTGTAATGGATGATGCTTCTGCAAAAAAAAGCGCCAATTACAAGGACAAAATGACGCAAACATAATTTGGCTAGATCCAAATGAACGGTGTCATCGTACGCTCTATTAACAATATTCTCTTCAAAGTATTTCATATCGAATATGTAGAACGTATCATTACTATTTTTCTCAAACAAATTGACAAGGATATCACACAGTTCTTTATTAGGACGAGGAACGGGAACCCGTATTTTTACTTCTGTCGATTTATCCATAACAAGACCTCTCTTGCGATCATCAGTAAATTTCGATACACCAAGCACAAACTTGAATATAGAGCGGCATTCCTGAAGTAGAGATAACGGACTGCTCTCCCCAAAATACCGCAAATTCCCTGCTGAATTGAGTAACAATTTAGTATGTTCTACATTTTGTCGAGATGTGCTCTCGAGTTTACTAGTATCAGTTAAGGCCTTGTCGGTATTCAATTCCGAATTATCGTTTTCTTCCACATTTATTGGGAGCGTTAACAAAGGTTGTAAGCCCGCAGCTGGTATACTGGAGATATATAATTTACCAGCGTGTAAAAGTGAGAATCTTTCGTTATTCGTCGGACTAAGATTTTCTGTGTTGGTATTAGAGAATTCATTTGTGATGCTCACTTGTTGATTATCATCGAATACCTTTGATATTTTTTTTCCTTTTAATGATCTTCCATCTATATCACAGTACATGCATTGGACGTCCATTTGAGAACACAATGCACAAGAACTTTTACCATTGCACTTGTTCACCGGTTAGTATTCGAATTACTTGGAATTCATTTCGAATGGACAGTACATACAACATACCTTAAATTTTCGCTTCCTGCAATTGTCGCATGCATTGGAGACCTTTTTCTTTTTATCTGAGTGCATTCATATAGGTCGCTTTGTCCTAAATAACATTCTAAGTTTCGTGATTACGACCCTTTATCTATGACTTATGGATGGCCTGTTACACGGTTTCATTGAAGTATAATTCACTTGTCTATTCGCCGAAACACTTTTGCCCCACATTTGAATAGGGTTATATGTAAACCCACTAGCTTAATGATTCAATTAGCGTTTGTCCTAATTAGAAAGTCTGCAAAAAACTTCAAAGAAGAAACTCTCAATTAAGCTTTAAGTAAAAAGGGTAGACGGAAAATCAAAAATAGGTACGCTGTTACAGTTCTGTTTTTATGTCTATCCATTTTGCGCATTGTCGTGATTTGCCTACTACGGAGATATAGTGGAATTTCCGATTATACGCCACTCATCAGAATCAACGTTAGGCGTAGTATTAATTGCCCAATCTTATCTGCATCGTCAGTGATATAGAGGTTATGTTACGAAAAAGGAAAAAGCCTATGTTATGATACGCGTAAGCAGAATTTATATGCACATATGTTATGATACGCGTAAGCAGAATTTATATGCACATCAGACTTAATCTTATCAAATTTCCGATATTTGGGAAAGCTATGTTGAATTCCTGTTTGATTCTTGAAACTTACTTTTCATTTGAGGACATACAACAATGCCGGTCATTTATTGAACGTCCGTAACCTGAATATTCTAAAGAAAAGAAGAGAAAAAAGGGAGTTAAAACTAGTGTTAGTATGTTAATATGGAACCACATCCTCAATAAAGCAGCTGCGCGATGTAATTTACATATTCTACTTGACAAATATTATACAGCTTTCTATTTACAAGTGTTAACGGAAAACTTTATATCAAGAGAATAAGCATCTGATTCTTTTAATGCTTTCATAAAAAGTAAATTTTATTTTTCTGATGTGAAATCTACATTTTTTAAAGTAAAATCGAAGATAAGTCTGAATTAAACAATAGAACAACTATGTATATTAATTAAAAGAATTGAAATTTGCTCATTCAACATGGGCAATAGTTGTCTTTTGTTGTTCATTCTTTTCAGGTTTCAACTGCTCGATAGAATCAATCGACTTTTGAGTTACATCATGTATATCATCGTCAAGTATTTCGTCTCTTTCAATGCCTAAATCAGCACCTCTATTTTCTGGACCTACCACAGTAACGATGATTACATAGGCAAACACACATCCCATAAAAATCAGCATCACTTTTGCATAATTATAAATATCTTCTTCACCCTCCCTATTAATTGGAAATCTTTCACCAATGGTACTTTCAATCGTTGAACTTGCACTAGAGCACAAATTACCTAATTGATAAGAAAGACCTGTAACGAAAGATCTGAATTGCGGTGGAGATAATTCGGAGAGGTGAATTGGAACAACACCCCACGCCCCTTGGACACCCGCTTGCAAAAAGAACGCACCAGCATTTATAGCAGTGCCGTTAATGAAAGCCCATGGATAAATCATAGCACCACCGAGTACACATCCTATAACAATTGCGAATCTACGCCCAATGAATGTAGATATGTGACCAAGAATCATACCACCAGTAATTGCACCTAAATTAGCGACAGAGTTAGTAACCGTTGAACGATCAGAACCAAATTCATATTGCTTAGTTAATAATGTTGGGTATAAATCTTGTGAACCATGAGACATGAAGTTGAAACCCGACATGAAGAAGACAGAGTAAATCATAACCAACCAATAACTCTTGAATGCCTTTTTACCTTCTTCACTGAATTCAAATATTTTTAGTTCTTTCTTCTCATTATTCTCTATCATCTTTTGTTTTTGTCGTAAAAATGTATCAGTTTCAGGTAAAAAGAATCTCCAAACCATAAAAATTGCCGCAGGACCAGCCGAAAACCAGAAAAGTGCCCTCCAACCATATTTCGAATTATCAGTAATAGCACGTTGAAAGATGACAACTAGTAAATAACCTCTGTAAAATGTTAGTATGTTATAATAAAGAATTGCCGATTACGGTTTAAAATCTAATACATACAAAGCATATCCTTGCTGGAATGCACCTGACAAAAGTCCTCTTGCTTTCTTTGGCGCATCATCCACTAAATAAAATGTTAGTAATCCAATTCACATCAGATTTTTCACCAAGAAAAACGAGGGATGGTATCAAACAAATAATACATACATGCACAGGCAGCACAATTGCCGAACATACCACCCATGGCTATTCCGAACAATGCTCTTACTCCCAAGAATGATTTATAATCCTTCACAAAACCACAAGCAATTTGGAGAACAACTAATAAGAACATGTTTATAATATATGGCCATTTTCTCCCATATCTATCACCCCATAATCCGAATATCACAGCACCGACCGATCTAAGCATAAGGACCAATGTTATACCCCATGTAATATCCGTTACAGATTTATTAAGATCCTTTGCGATTGAAGATACGTTTAAACTGACAAGAAAAAAATCAAATGCATCCCATGTCCAACCAGCTAAACCGACTAAAAAGAAGTTCCATTGGCGACTGTTTAACTCCTTAGCCGCGGAGAATGGGTTGAGTATATCATTCCAGGTATACTGGTCTATTTCGTCTCTTGTCAAAAACATAGATGGGATTCTTGTTTTAAAGTATTTTGAAATTGAATGCCTAGAAAAATTAGGTGGTTGAACAATATGCTTGTTATGCTCTCTCATCACCATTGATGGAACATATTCAGATTGAACGCTAACAGTTTCCTCATCACCAAATCTAAAACGGCTCATTTTTTAAGTGAGCTAGGAGTTAGACAGTATGTATTGACTTTGAAATGTGTAAAACAAGTTTCATTGAAAATGCCTATTTATATATAATGTTTTTTGCAAAATTATAATAGAAAATATGTCTTCCGGCATATGCCGTATTTGATGTCAGATTGACGTAGCCTTGTGGGGTAGGTTCAACAATTTTGCTGCACCACTTGCATTAGCATCCCATACCTGAGCATATAGTCCGGGAACATAAATTTAAATCTTTGATAGCCTTAGATTGATATATGAAATTCTTGGCAACCATAAAATAGATAAAACCGGAGCTTCATAAGTGAAACGCATGTTTATCGGCTTTGAGTTTTGTGGGTAGCTGCGAAGGCGTATTGTTAAGTTGACATAAAATGTGAACATTGGTGTGAAGCGTTGTAGTCCAGACTTATATCGCTATTTAATTTCTTAAATAGGTGCGTCAACCCCACAACATAGCAATTGTTCAATGTAGTATGAACAATTACTGGGTCAACTTTGAGTTCTTGTACAGAATTACTCACGGGCTGCGAGATTTTCCTCCGAAAAGGCTTGAAAAAACTCTATCTTGAAATACTTTTCTACTGTCATACTCTCCTGACAGTAAAATTTGATCGGGGTGCATAATCTATATCAAATCCCTGTCATATAAATGTTGGCTTAGTACCGATAAAAGGATTGCTTTCATGGTCATTGTCCGAAATTATTAGTTTCTTTTGGTGTTAAACCTACCCCATTTCAGAGCATTAAACATAATCAATTGAAGAGAAGGGATAACACGGAAGGACAATATGAAATCTCTATAGGGTCATTACGGAACTAGACATCTGTCAATGCATAACCCCCACGTAGAATTCTGACAAGAGGGGACAATTACTCTTAGATTAAAGCAGGTACACGTTTGAGTTGCACACGCCGACGTAACCCCCACGTTTACGAATATAATCACTTCATCCCCCCTGAACATTATTTCTTAAATCTGCTACTTCTCATAATTTACTTGTTGATTTAAAGCCACCGCCGACATGGTTTTCTAAACCTTTGTAAAAATTATTTCGAAGCCTCTAGCAACCATCGGGTGAATAGCTTAACAAATTTATTGAGGTTCGCGTGTTTTAGTCTGATCGCGGGATTCCTCAAAATCATTGATAATTGCAAGTTTCTTATCGGCATCCGGCTGGTAAATAATTTCCTTTACTCTCAGCCGAGAATTTTTCTAACAATTGCCGATGCCGAGTTTTTTATCAAATATTTTATCGCTTATTGTATTCACCGCCTATGGGCTTAAAGGTTATGAGTATATTATAGTCCTATTATGGATAAACGAGCGAAAAAAAATACAGGTTTTCGTAAAAGGATAAGCTTAAAGATTGCAATGTTTCCTTCTCAGATTACTGCCTTAACCAACACTCTGTGATACTTTTAATTAGCATTTTATAGATTCCTAAATAATTAAATAAACATTTCTAATGTAAATTTCCGTACGTCCTGTCATTATTTGTATAATTGTGCTAGGATTGGGAAATCAATTGCTTTTGTTAACACTGACTTGGTTTTTTTGCAGGATTCTTGTACTATTGATAATTATACGGATTCGAATTTAATTATAAAAATTATTTTAATATATATGTAAAATAATTTACCGTAATAACAAATGAGTACCCCTGTAATAATCATCTCCTTAATATGACAATTCGTGTTATATATAAAACAAACAAACATGTAAAAAAATGTAGCAAATAATTAAGTATATAAATAATATGCCTAACGCGTTTCATCATGTTCAACATAAATAGTGTGATATAAAGAATAATTAAATGTCTATCAATGCATCTCTAGTTTTCTATTATATAACAATTATGCCCATTTTCCAATCAATGCCATAATTCCTGCTCCAAATGATAAACACACATATGCCCATAGCATTTTTTGCATACCGTTGTCAGTTTTAAATTCCGGGGAAAATATAAAATCGTAAGCCATTAATTCCACCAAACTATTATATATAAGAATTCCACTACACAAACCATCGAAAACTCCTGTAGTTAGCAATGCAACTCTTGATCCTGGTGGATACGAATTTCTCACACCAAGACCGATTGCAATCGCTATAGGGGTTGTCAAGCTGTAAGCCAACGCCAATACCCAGGGAACATATTGCTTGTCTTCAGGCCATGGCGTCATGGCAAACCTTGTACCTAAACCCAAACCTTCGAACATTTGGTGAAACGCAATCGCCACATATAGTGCTTTGAATTCATCTCCCGCAATAGCTAATGATAGTCCCACAAATACTGAATGGAATACGATTCCAAACTCCAATACGAATGCATTTAGAATTTGTTGATATATATTTTCCTCTGACTCTTGACCTTCGGAATGATTGTCATTATCATCACTCTCCCTCAATTCCAACGAACTTTTATCAACTATGCCCAGGTTGCTTTCTAGGTTTACAATTTCCTTCTGTCTCATTCTGTCTTCTAAACGCTTGTGAGCTACTATATCTAAAAAGAACATAACGAAAACACCTATAAGTGAAATTCCTTCCGCCCATGGATATTCAGGAAAAACCCCGCCAAGACAATCATTCGTAAGAGCTATACTGGCCTCCGCCAATAAATGAATGAACCCAGTAGCTACAATCACCCCAGAGCCAAAGTACCGAGTAATGAAGAAACACCACTTAGGAAGATTGAGATATGGGCATTTTAAAGCAATCAATGGGAAAAATGCCCCCAATGCTGAGACCATTAGTATTACGAAGACGGCAGATATTCTGGCTCCTAGATTTTCTCCATTATATGTATTCTGTGATTCACATACATCTCTTGAAAATAAATACGAAGTGGCCATTTCACTTAACTTGATAATCCCCTAGCATTTTATTCAAATATTTAAGACGAGCTACATTTTTCCCTTATATACCTCCAAACTTTTATGCTTTTTGCCAAGGATTCTGCGCCTTTTTGCATGTATACAAATCTGAAATATAAATTATTGGTTCCCCATTTAAACAATACTAATATATACTTTAATGGTGACAATACAATATTCAACTATCCCGATCACCATAATAAAATGGTAATATTTTTAAGACCAATTGAGTATTAGCTTTTCGACGATGAAGTGACCAGTGGATGCTGCTTTTCTCTATCTTGGACCATGCTTATGTAAATATTCATTGCGGCTTTTAACGAACAAAAGATTTCAAAACAAATATATCATTAATGCTTTACCAATAATACCAAGGTGTACTATGCTCCATATTAAAATATTGTTCGTATCGGTTGTCCTGATATTTTTTCGTTGTATCAGCTGCTCACCAGGTGATGATTTAAGCGAATTTCAGGAATGCCGGTACCAATGTGAGCAAATTATTTGTTACAATAGACCGTATCACATATTCCAAAAAATGATACTCGATGAATTAGGATCGGATGGAGAATATGAAATGCATGCTTATAACGAGTATTGGAGATTCGAAAGCCCGCCCCTAGCAGTACATCTAAAATTATTAGGATGGGATTGTTTTCTGAATTGTGATTATGAATGCCAGAGGATAGTCACAAAGGAAAGATATGATAACAACGAGGAGATCTATCAGTTCCACGGTAAATGGCCATTTTTGAGAGTGCTTGGGATACAGGAACTTGTATCTGTGGTTTTCTCGGTAGGGAACTTGGTTGTTCATGGCATTGGGTTTAGAAAAGTATTGGATGCCAGAAAACAAGCCGACCCAATGTTGAAGTACGAATACACAGTATTAATAATTTGCAGTATCATAGCAATGTTTGCGTGGATATGCTCCACTATATTCCATGTAAGGGACTTTCTAATAACCGAAAGATTGGATTATTTTGTTGCTGGACTCACAGTATTAAGTGGGTTTTATGGAGTTTTTTCGAGATATTTTAAACTTTATTTGCCTAGTCGGAGGTTACAAAGAATTATATTTTCAATAGTATGCATCGTGGCATACACAGTTCACGTCTATAAGCTTGTTGACGACTGGCTGTATACTTACAATATGCAAGCTAATGTAACTGTTGGTGTCCTTCAAAACATTTTTTGGGGATTTCTCTGCTTTGATTTATATTCCGAATACTATGAATTAGAAAATAACGAAAAGTCCAATGAAGACAAACAATTTAATCATTTGAATTATGTCAAACCAAACAGATTACTTATTCCAAGCTTTTACTCAAGATCTCCAAAACTATATTCATTATATCCATTATTACTTTGCGCGATTGTTATCATCGGGGTGTCATTAGAAATTTTCGACTTTCCACCAATTTTCTTTGACTTAGTTGACGCTCATTCTTTATGGCATCTAGTTACCATAATACCAGCATTTTATGGTTGGTATGACTGGATGATTTGGGATATTAATGAAAACGTCGGTAACGAGTTGAAAGAATTCGACAGAAAGAAAAAAGATTAATCAATTTTTGATTCATTAACTATTTCGTGAGCTTTTAAACTAATTATGGAAATTTATACAATTTTTTTTAAATACGGACTTGGTTTTAAACAAAGAGATACTGTTGAGTGTCGGTTCATTTACAACAGATGGAATATGTGATACCATATAGTATTCTTGGAATAATATATTTATTGATCATATTTTGTAAAAATGGAAATTAACTGAGACTTCATAATCTTGAAATCTATAGTGTTTCATGGTGCAAGGTAAAGTTTATAGTAGAAATCTCTAATTAACAAATTTCTCGAAGTTTTATAATATTTACATGAATGAAACTTATCAATCACTCAAAGTTTCATCTTCTGGAGGAACATATGGTGACGGCTTGAAAAATTCTCGATCTTCCTCCACAAAGTTTTTGAATTGTTCTTTATCCTCGACGTATTCATTTAAATATTCTAATTCTAAGTCATGAACTTGTCTACCCAACATCACCAAAGAATGTAATGGTTCACCAGAATCATACTCGGATAATTCTTGTAAAGTACCTGCTTTAAAAGTTTGTTCTGGAGATCCTAACCTCGAAATTGCAACACATGGAGTACTCGGAGTATAAGCCTTCTCTTGTCTGATTTCCTCAATTTCCAATAATTGGGAGGCGGCAGTTTCTATATTCATATATCTTGGAGGTTCATAGATCAATCTTCCCCGGGCCATGTTTTCAATACTTTGTTCCTTAACTTTAATATCCAATAAAAGTAATGTATGCAAACCAATTCGTCTATTTTCCATGATTTTATTATAAAACGAGTCTGGTTTCCATGTTTCAGTAAAGAAAACCAATGAAACAGTTTGTCCAAATTGGTATAATTGTAATCCACATGCCCCAACAGCATTCATGACAGATGCATTATGAATTGCTTCAACCTTAATATTCAACTCTCTCGCCCTAATAATCAAATCGGTGTGAGTTGTAGCACCAAATGGATCACCAACAACTAAAAATGCTATGTCATCTTTTTCAGCGCCTTCTAAAATTTTGTCAGATCCACCTTCAACTAATTCTCTATCTGCTAATACAACTTCACGTCCATAGAATGCTTTTAAGGATTCTTGGTCAGCGGCCATTAAAATTGACGTATAAGCTTCTAAATAAACTCGTTTACATTTTTTAATGGTTTCTAAACCACGCACAGTGACATCTTTTTCGTAGGATAAACCTAATCCAATTAAATATAACATTTTCAAATACTTCTGCTATCAGTTGATATAAGCTATATTTTTAACCTCTTTTTCAATCTATATGCATTGAAAAAAATATTTGACACGTGTCATTGACAATAAATATAAGTGATGAGATCGATTTAATGATTACTGTTGATAATTAAATTTCATTCAATGATTGATATAGAAAACGAACACAATAATGATAGGAGTGATAGATTGGAAGTGAATTTAAAAAATAGGAAGCCTGCAAAAATAAGAAGAACTGATAATGAAATACAAGATGATATACTTAAGTATAACGAACTATTACTGAGAGACAAAGGTTTGGAATTAGATATTCCCCCCAAACGAACAAAAACAAGCAGAAATGAACAAACCCGAATGCATTGTGACAAAAAAAGCTCAAGGACTTCTCGATATAGAAATAGGAGATTAGCGCTTGATGTTAATACTCCGAAAGAATTGCCATTATTCAACTCTAAGGTGTCACTGAATAACATAAAAAAAAATACAGATGAATATAAAATTTTGAAACCCAAATATTTCAGTAAACGTCGAGTGGAGACTCCTAGATATGAATCACATTATGAAATGGATGAAATCAGACCTCCGTTACTAACAGAAACGAAGAGGTTCAATACTTTCGAAAGCAAAACTCTTTTAACTAATTCCTATCAAGAATTAATAAAACTTGTTAAGTCCGAAATAAACTGTCAAGATTCGAAGGAAGATGGAAACGACATAGGCGAATCTATTGATATATCGTTGCAATGGAAATTGTTTCCGAAAAATATTGAAATTGAAAAGAAGCGCTTCGATATAAAAGACTTGCATTACTTTGATTTTCAATCTCAAAACGTAATGCTCACCACAAATTTGTTTTGTAGCGAGGACATTGATTTATTTTTTCAAAGGCTTAACGATAATTCAAATTTTGAACAATTTAATGATGCTGATGGACAATTCAATCCTGACTCTTCGATAAAAGATTATTTGAAGAAAACAATTCCACTAGCGTAGGGAAAGAAAACAATCTCTTATAAACAATGATTAATTAATTAATTAATTAATTAATTGATAAATAAATAAATAAATATAAATTAGTCATATATTACACAACCTATCTATGACCTTACATAGCATTGAGTCTTCGGGATTGTTCAAAGTAGAATTGTTAACTATGATGAACTTTGCTTTGGTGTGAAACTCGTGTATCAAACTACGGGTAAATTCCAAAGATTTTGATTCATTTTTCATAAATTCGATACATTCTTCTATGAGTTGCGGGTTTGCCTTGCGTTCCTCACAACTTTTTAGTTCATAAAGAAGTTTATGTATTGGGGATTTATTAGAACCAGTTCGCAAGCTATGCAAAATAGGTAATGATAACTTTCCTTCAATTAAATCTTCTCCAGTATATCCCTTCATATGAGAATAGTTCGGATCCACTAAATTTAGGTAATCATCTCTTATTTGGTATATAATGCCTAATAAATTTGCTAAGGGTATTATCGATGACGATTTAAAGGCGGGTGAAAACAACTCCAACAACTTGACAGATAGACGGAACAACCCACCAGTTTTATTCATTATCATTTTCAAATATTCTTCAACCTCCGGCAAGTGATTTTGAATACACTTCCCACAATCTCGCCAATAAATATCCAACCCTTGTCCATGATGCAAATTTAGCATTTCATCAACCAATATTTGCAGTATTTTGTAGCTGAGGTCATTTATATCAATATTTCCATTCTGAATCTTATTATAATACATTGGTAGTTCATTCTGAGCTTTTTGTAACGCTATGAAGTACATCAAATTTCCACAGTTTATTGTTAAAGGAGTGCCATATAGAGTGTGGGCTGTAGGTAAACCTCTTCTGAAATTCGAACCGTCTTCAATATCATCGATCAATAATGATGAATTATGAAATATTGATATCACTTCTCCTATTTTGCCTAATAGCTCTTTCTCCTCAATTTGATAGTACAATTCATTGAATGCACTTAAGAAAGTTGCACGAATATTATTATTGTTCGAGGGTATTCCCTCTAGATAATTGTATGGCTCCAAAATAGTTTTGGGGATCTCTTCCTTGTAATTATCCTCTATCAAAGAATTTAATCTTAAATTAATATCCATTATTATTGATATGAATTTGTGTTTGAAAGTACACTGTACTATATCAGTTTTTGCCATTCAGAAAAAAGTTTCGAAACGCTCGTCTGAATTTGTTTATACTCTATCTGAATAAAACAAAAGACAGCTGGCCTCAAACAACCATTTCATATATTATAATACATCTGATCGTAAATAATGGATAGGATATTTCAGTGGGTCTCGGGTATACCGCCTGTGACTAGATATTGGTCAATTTCGATTCTTTCCGCATCGATATTGACTACTCTACGGATTGTTCTTGCAGTGCAACTAGTCTTTGTCGTTGACAAAACGTTCAATTCTCAGCCATGGCGACTAATCACATCATTCTGTTATTTTGATGATCTACTGATTGAGTTGGTATTAAACATTTGGTTTATAATTCGTTCGTCTCGATATTTAGAGGAAGGCTTTAGTACAAAACTTGCATTATTTCCAACAAAGACGATGCGAACACTTACCTCAGACCAAAAAAGTCTTCTTAAGAGAATTATCGATCAAAATAAGTCGATTGATTATTTATATTTCGTGTTATTGATCTGCGGTTCTGTTGTAGCCGCTGTCACGTATGGTTCAAACAAGTTTGATTTTAAGATCCATAGATTGGGTTCTCTCCTTGACGATATATTATTATATATTTGGTGCCGGAGTAACCCAAATTTAGACGTGAATATGTTCGGATTCTTTACTATACAAACAGCATATTTACCTTGGTGTTACACGATATTAAATTGGGTCCTTCTGAAAGATTTTGTAAATGATTTCTTGGCGTTAATGTCGGGAAATTTGAGGCTTATTGTCACCGCATTCACCAAGCCTTATGTGTGGAGAGTTGCGATCTGTTATTCATTGGGTCATTTTTGGTGGTTTACAAGAGAATTTCTATTAAGTCAATTTTATTATGATTACAATGACGAGAGAAGGCAAATAAGATCAGAAACACCAAAAAGAATTGAACAAGAGGTTAGAATTTCTCCATACCATAATATCACAAGGCAGCTTATTACATTGATTCTATTACCGCCCTGGTATTGGATAATTTTAAAAAAAATACAAGAACGGCCTCAAATGTGACAATTATATCAAGATCTTCCTTTAAGAAATATCTTGCCTTGCGTAAAACTTGGTTTTTAAAGTAGATTATGTTAGACTATATCGTAGTGTTCATTTGAGGAGTGGCAGGCCTAACTGTTGATATGTCATTGCGATCGACATAAACAAAGTCAAATTTGATTTAGCTTTATCATATATATATATAGATTCCAACAATATATATTCAACCAAGTATATGGAATTATTTGCATACTATTATCTTGAAAGTGTTAACATTATATATATTTCTAGATAACATTAGAATAAGTAATGAGATGCAGATTTACGAGAATTAAGCTCGTAAATTATTTTACGACCAACGCTTGTCAGATTAATCAAATAAAATATCACTGAGTAACTCCTGCAACGGAACAGATAAGATAGAACCAATGTCCGCTTACCAGAAGAGAGTTAGATTTTAGCAGTTTCCGTTTTACAATGAAATAGACCCCAAATAAAGGTTGTGCAACAACTCGCTTTTGAAGTATATATTATATTCCTGTTCTACATGTCTTTTATGAAGCGAAAAAGTTCATGCATGCCGCAATTAGGATCGGTATAGTATAGTGGCTGTAATTAGAAGTCAAGTGTTTGATTAGATTATTGGAAACAAAACCTACGCAGAGAAATGGATCAATGTAAAGATAGAACGTCGCTTTTCTCTAGAAAGGTCTCACTGACATTTTCCTCAATAACGCTATTCTCAATAACACTCGTTTCAAGAAAGCATTCCCTAAGATTCACTGATTAATTCCGTATTGGAAATTACACTTTGTCGTTATTATAATTCACAATTATACTTGATAGTACTTTGTAAATTTAATTATACAAAAACCACGGCAATTATAAACTTGTTTCACCTAATCACATGAGACCCGTAATTTATCGGAATATGAGGAAGAGCTTAATGTGAACCTTGGAAATCCAATAAAGTCGTTCACTCAGCGTCAGCGGGGTCTATTTTCTGACCGTGATTCTAGTATCTGTAATTTTTGAAGCTGTGATAAAACAAGTGAGTGCATATAGACAGTAGCGGCTTGTAAGGGATAAATTTTTTGGTCCAAAAAAAGATTAGTACAAATAGCTTCTGTATCCTCAGAAAGCATAATACCGGGTCCTGTGTTATATTATGGGGGCCTCATCGGAATATAAACTTCTAGTAATACTAAGGGAAGAAGTAGGGGCTAATTCTGATAACTTGAATATACTGATAAGTCAGTTAGTCCAGTCATTTCTAAAGTACTTGAAGGAACCACGATACCAGTCGCCACTAACATTACCAGAACTAGCCACCTTATTTTCAAACTTTTATAAAGATTTGAATTCCTTGGTTATAAATTTATATACACAATCAAATAGCATAAAAAAACAGCTTATCTCAAGCTCGGAGCATTTCAAGACTCATAGCGAAGATTTTGACTATTTATTAGCGATTGCTAATTATTCCACGTCGTCAGTGAAGTTGTTGAAGAGGACTGATCTGGAGGCTGTTACACAATTAAGAGTTTTTAACTATTATAAATTTATCACGATATTTGGGGCGATCGAGAAAGCTCAAGCAGAATTATTCAATTCAAATAATACTCAAGACGAAGACATTTCGTTGCTAGAAAAGATATTCAAATTCGATCAACGTGATATTATACTTCAGGAATTTCTTAATGAAAAATTGGAAGCATTGAAAAAATTGAATTTACCTTTTTCTTGTTTTATCGAGAATGATCCGAACGAGAAGTTAAGCGATTTCTTTATATCAATTTCGAACCCCAAAAATGAAAACGATACATTGAAGAATATTAAGCAACAATTTGTCAGGCTAAATGATAATGTCACACCTTATTCCAAATTGAAAACAGTGGTGGATATTCAAAAGTCCTTAATCATACTATTGTCCGAGGCGTATGAAAATGATTCTAGCAACGTGAGTAATGATGATATAATTCCATCTTTGATTTATATAATCATATATCATGTACCATTCAACTCAAGTGATTTATACTTGAATTTCACTTTCATAAAAAATTTTGTTAATCTCATAGACCCTTATAACGTTGATATAAATTCGTTCACATTGAATTCTTCAATCACATCGTACACACCAACAGACAGGTTAAACAGATCATTAAATGGTAAAAAAAATATGAGGAAGAATACTCTATTTGAGTATTTAAATTTAAAAGAAGAGGATGATACGGTTACAGAAACGTCTAGCGATATTGAGTTTTTCAAAAACGATAAAGAATTGGTACATTATATCCAACGGAATAATATAAATAATGGGGAACTAAAATTTTATTTGACAAATTTCGAAGCCGTTCTATTTTTTTTGCTGAGTGTTACACTTCAAGAATTGGTTCCTGAAGAAAGAACCAATAATCAGCTATTGAAGTGTTCGTTACATAAATTAGTAGATCAGGAATTGCTAAGTCATTTCAAGTTTCCAGATGGCAAGGCTATTGAAGAATTTAAAAATCAAGAAGATATTTCACCACAAGTGTCGACAAGGTCTCGTTCGAGTTCATTATTAAATACATTAAGTCATAAATTGAACGATGTGGCTCTATCTGTAAATAGATCGAGATCCAACTCCTCAATAGTAAATAGCTTGAAGTCGTCGTCATTATCATTAAATAGGGAAAGCTTTCCATCATTTTCAGGTGCACATGAGACTGAATCAACACATACCACAAATTCTAATGAGAGTACCACTGTTGATACAAACAATATATCTTCCCTGATGATGAAGAATATTTTAGGCAGATTTAGCCTGGTTCTGGTTTCGCAAGTTAGGCCAAGTGCGGAAGAACAAGTAACCATTCAAAATGTCACAGATAATGGTGATACTAAGGCAGATGAAAAGAATAAAAGATCAAGCTCATTAATGACCAAAATGTCGCTGGATCACATAAGGACGAGTTCATCATCGATAGAATTTCAACAACAAAATCAGAATGAACTCAGAGATCATCATAAAAAAAGCTCGATCACTTCCAAACTTACGACAGGTGTGTCGGATTTTATGACAAAATTTAACAACACCACAAGTAGTACCAATGGCTCAATTTCTACATTGCATTCTAGTCCAAATAAGAATGCTTCCAATTTATCTTTGCATTCATTTATCGAGGGCCTGAATAATAATTGCAATGATAGCAATGGTACGCTAAATGAAGATGTTTATGCGTCCAATCATAGTTCGGCAACAATTCAAAGGAGACCAGAATATAGAGATCGTACAGCCAGTTTACAAATAATGGATAAATGGTTTAATAACATATCTGCGAATAATAATAATAATCCTGAAAATCAAGAGAACAATACAGATTCAATTCTGGGTGATACATTAGATTCTGCAAATGTGATCCAAATTAAAGACTTAACGAAATACACTATTAAAGATTTTGAATCTCTTACTATTAAAGATTTAAAAAATTTAAAAGATTGTTATGACATATTATGTAAAGATCTTATTTCAAAGACTACTGTTAAACCAGAAGAAGAAGAACCTATTGATACCACAGACAGAATTAACACTTCTGAAACAAGTACTTGAAAATTGACAACAAATAAATATATTTATGTATTACAAAATATCTAGTCATGTATATAAGGAAGCTCGAGATACATTTCTACTGAATAATCGGTAGACAATAAAATTATAGGCATACTCCACAGCAAACATAGACAGTAAATATATGGAAAAAGTCACAACTATATGAAGCTTTTATCAATAAATAAAAAGACAAATGCAAAAGAAACACCGAAGATCTTATGACGAAGATACAGATTATTCATATGACCTTGAACAAAATGGCAAACGGATAAAACTTGATAATTTGTTACAGGAATTATCGCTAGAAGAAGATGTATCAAGAAAACCCACACATTCATTTATAGAAAACAAATCATCGAAACAATTTCAAGAAACTGATTATGTAGTAAATCCATCAATTAATTTGAAGTCATATTCTGTATTTAAGAAATCTTCATCTCCAACAGCACCTACTAACTCGCCTAATATTAACTCTTACGTAATGGAAAGGTTAGTTCAGCATTTTAATACAATATACAATTCTAAATCAGCTTTGATACAATGGTATAGGTCACACTTTCTTTTGATTTGCCATTTTGAAATTTGGGTGCTAAGATTGTTTAATAGATTTATTCGAAAGTATAACAAAAGATTCAATGTGAAGCCGATAAGACAATTTAACTTCTATTCGAAGATTATGAATCTAATAAATCTGGAAGATGTTCATTTTTCATATACTGATTTATTGCATATTTTGGATCAAGAAAATAAATTGGAAGCATTAAAACTAAAAGAAAAGATGAATAGCAGGAGTTATGACATAAAAAATGATTCTTCTGTAAATGAAGAGGAAGAAGAAATGTTTTTTGAAAACATAAAATATAACTATTGGGACACATTACAAGAAGTGAATAAAGACTTTGAAATGACTGACGCCTTGTCTTTAAATGAAGCTTTTGAAATTGATAACCGGAAAATTTTTGAAGTTGTAGAGCCCTTGCAAGAATATCAATATCCGGAAGGCTTAGATATCGATATGGGAGATAGATAGTCATATTCGGTAAGATTCTTTCAACTATTGCATTCATTATTAAATTTATTGAATACAAGCCAAACAGGTTCGAATGAATCTAAGAATACATGAACAAATGAAGACATGAATTGATGAGCTCATACCTTGTATAATAAGTAAGATAGATAATTAAGTTGAAACGCATGTGTTTAGTAAAGATAAGGGGTTCAAATTCGCGGTGATAACGAACTAAAATAGTTAATGCTTGACCAGTTTTTGGTTTTTCAAGTTAGGATGTGTAACACTTACAAGACAATGTATTCATACGATACAGATAGCTTCTTAAGGTTACCGCCTGAAATAATAAACGAAATATTTTTTATGTTGTCTCCAACGGAGACCCAATTATTGATCATCAAACTCAATCAAATATTAGATAGCCTTCCTCTCAGCTTAAATACTGCAGCAGACAATGTAAAATTATTAATCAAATTTGCATTTCAGAGGCTCTATAGTGGTAAATTGTTGGTAACTTCTGGTTCACGTTGCAAGAAATTAGACATGGAGTATGATACTGTGTTATCGTTACGAAACTTTGAAGATAAGTTTCTTGACAGTGACGCGATAGAAAACACACATTTTAAGAAAACCCGACCACAGATTTTAAAATTTGGTTTTGTTCGTGACGCTGATGATTATAGTAACTTCGTTGATGACTTGTACTCGTTGAATGGTATCTTTGACAACTTAAAAGATAAAAATGAGATTACAAACTATATTGGTGTTGCATGTCAATTAGAACTTTACATTGATGGATGTACTATCGGTGTAGAATCACCAACAGCAGTATTAATAGTAGTATTGAAGACATTAATAAGTTTAGCAAATCCAAATATAGCATTGAATAGTTCTTTAAGTAGTAAATTCCGAAGGATTACGATTAAATCTACAGATATTGGCAACTACTATGTTTCTCGTTGGAGCCAATTATTAGGCTGTTTCACTAATGTTACTTATCTAAACTTATCGGACAACATAATAAGACTGGACTCAAATCTCAGGAATGAAGGAGAACTGGATATTAAGATCGACTTTTTGGCCAATGATTTTGTGTGGCCTCCAGCTTTAAAAGAATTGAATTTAGACCACAACCTTTTGACTTATATATCAAAATTTTTTTTGCTTAATTTACCGTCGAGTACATTAGAAACGTTACTGATATGCTCAAATAAAATTATTGCGTTAGGCCAAAACGAATTTGAGTTTGTCAAGTTTACAGATATTTTGCCGCAGTTAACCACGTTGAAATTAAATTACAATAATCATTTGATGCTTGTAAACGAACTCATGCTTGACAACATTGGACTGAAAGGAAATTTTAGGTCATTGGAATTAAGCGGATGTAATATCGACGAACATAACATGCAACTTTTGAAAGCAGTGGCTATGAGAGAGAATTTTTATTTACTAAGTTAGTTTATAGATAGCACATTATGTCAACCTGTATATAGCGAACTCAAGAAATTGTTAGACCGATCTTATATATCGAAGACACAATTCTAATTTACCATAGAATGTAACTAATTCACTAGGACTCAATATGATTGGGATAAATCAGCTAACGATACCTCGATTAGTTTCAAGACTAAATAACGATATCGTAACGAGAAGCCTTATATCGAGGATTAGCGTTATTAATTTTTCACAAAAGTTTCATGTACATAGACGGGTGGAAAATAATAGAATACTTCAGATAAGAAGTTCCTATGGTAGACCAAATTGGAATTCCAAGAGATATAACTCAACTGCATCTGCACGAGACAACGCCTTGGCAGCGAATGCTGTCAGTCCTAATTCTAAGCCACGTACTTTGACTAAAGATTTACGTAAATTATTTCGATTAGCAAAGCCAGAAGTTAAAATAATAATCGCGGCATTGCTATGTCTCATTTTGACTTCAGCAGTTAGCATGTCGTTGCCGTTACTTATTGGGAAGATTATTGATACTGCTAAATCACCCAGTTCTGAAATGTCCGAATCGGATTCCGAAAAAACTGATAACCATGAAATCGAAGAAGATACTAAGATTTTTGGACTACAACCGTACGAGTTTTATGGAACCCTTGGAGTGGTTTTTTCTATTGGAGCTGTGGCTAATTTCGGACGTACCTATTTGTTAAGATCTGCAGGTGAACGATTGGTAGCAAGGTTAAGATCACGTCTATTCCTGAAGATTTTATCTCAAGATTCATATTTTTTTGAAGATGGCCCTAGCCATAAAGGGATGAAGACTGGTGACTTGATATCGAGACTATCAAGCGATACGCAAATAATTTCCAAAACATTGAGTGGTAATATATCAGATGGAGCAAGGTCATTGATTAGTGGGTGTGTGGGACTTTCGATGATGTGGTTTGTTCTGTGGAAACTCACTCTTTGTATGAGCGCAATATTCCCCCCATTAATCGTGATGTCAGCGTTCTATGGTAGACGAATTAAACAACTATCACGTACGATTCAAGAAAATCTAGGAGACATGACGAAGGTCACTGAAGAAAAATTAAATGGATTGAAAACAATTCAAAGTTTTGCTCAACAAAGAATGATTGTTCATAGTTATAACCAAGAAATTAAAAACATATTTCGGTCTTCATTGCAAGAAGGAAAATTGAGTGGTATTTATTACGGTATTAATGGGTTTTTAGGTAACATGACTTTAATTGGATTACTTGTAATTGGAACAAGATTAATTGGTAACGGGGAAATTACTGTTGGTGATCTATCAAGTTTCATGATGTACGCTGTTTATACCGGAAGTTCAGTATTTGGTCTCGGTAATTTTTATTCTGAATTAATGAAAGGAGTAGGTGCAGCTGAAAGAGTATTTGAATTAATAGATCTGAAACCAAAAATTACGACTACTTTAGGCAAAAAGGTAGATAAATTGCATGGCGATATTAAATTTCATAAGGTCAAATTCAGCTATCCATCTAGACCAGATTCACCAATTTTCGGAGGTTCCGAGCTTAGTTTAACAATCACAAAAGGTGAACATGTCTGTTTTGTTGGGCCATCGGGTAGTGGTAAATCAAGCATTTCTCAACTACTATTAAGATTC
This sequence comes from Debaryomyces psychrophilus, assembly GCA_900186205.1. Taxonomy (NCBI): domain Eukaryota; kingdom Fungi; phylum Ascomycota; class Pichiomycetes; order Serinales; family Debaryomycetaceae; genus Debaryomyces; species Debaryomyces psychrophilus. Next base: position 31,874 of record FYBW01000031.1, on the reverse strand, counting down.
TACGACCCAATTGAAGGTGTTATTACAGTGAATGACCACAACATACAAGATCTCAATTTAAATTTCTATCGATCCCAAGTTGGCTATGTTCAACAAGAGCCGTTACTATTCAGTGGAAGCATTCGAGAAAATATTTTATTTGGGAAGACTGGATGTACAGACGACGAAATAAAAGAGGCGTCAATACTAAGCAATGCATACAAGTTTATTGAAGAATTCCCAGATAAGTTTGATACAGTTATTGGTCCTACAACAAGCGGTGCGGCTCAATTGAGTGGGGGTCAAAAACAAAGAATCTCATTAGCAAGGACAATGATTAAGAAACCAGAAATTTTAATCCTTGATGAAGCTACATCGGCATTAGATTCTCATCTGGAAGAGATAGTTATGCAAAGCTTGAAAAGACTATCCAATGACGAACAAGTGACTATTATTCTGATCGCACATAGACTTTCTACTATTAAAAATAGCGAAAGGATAATAGTGGTCAATTTCAGAGGAGAAATAATAGAAGATGGTAAATTCAATGAATTATACAATAATTCTAATAGTGAATTGAATAAGCTATTGAAAGCCCATGAACTCCATTAGTAAGTAGTTCGCTCATAGAGATATATTTTTATACGTATTCATCTAGCAATTGAAGTAGGCCTAGAACTAAATAGAAAAATCTATTATAGACGATTTACAACAAAATGTTTGGAATTTGAAATTTAATTGTCTTCTATTGCTGTGTGTCATCAATCAACAGAGAATAGTAATAATATACAAAGAGTCACAGGAAATATTCTTTTATACGAATTTGGCGAGAATGTCAATGAGTGATCATTCGTTTCATAAATTTAAGCTCGGATGAAAACCGTTTAGACTTATCTGGAGTAAAAATGATATTTCACAAATACACTTGATAAGGATTTATACAAGAATATTAACAATCGGTCATTTAAAATAAGTGGCTTGTCAATCGATCAGTCATTCGAAAATAGTTTCTTTATATAAAATAAAAGATGCTGTCAAAAGAAGATAAAATAGATAAAAGACAGAAACGAACAAATGATACTAATAAACAATCAAGATCATTTTATAAACGATTTGCATCTTCAATCATTCCACCTCTTTCATTACTCAGTCTGGACTGCACCTCTCCAAGTAAAGAAAGCCGCCTAAGCGATGGAGACTTCAATAAAGACGAAAAAGTGCTTAGTGACGACGAGGACATTGCTCACCCAGTGGGGGGACTAGCGCCTCTGAATAACTTTGTAAATATGTTGTATGCTGGCATGGGAAGGCTAGATGATTTGAAACGTAGCGATGCGAATGATACATGTGATGCAAATGACACAAGTGATGCAAATGACATGAAGTTTGATGATAGACTTGCACAGACGAGTGGGAATGAACCGAAGAGCAAGGCGAAAAACCGTAGGAAGTATAAAATTGATTACGACATCGACAAGAGCGATGATGGTGATGTCGAAAGTATTGATGATGAGAATGACGCATTACAACCCGAATATAAAGAAGACAATTTACATCATGCTGGATCCGATGCTGAAACACACAGAGAAAATGTTCATGATTTATTCCTCGATGATCATGACGAACAAACAACGGCTTTGGCATCAGATCCTTCCAAGAGGACTAGGTTTCAACAATCAGTGTTGAAAAACCTAGATCCGTTTCGTTTTCAACAAACTGAATTGATGAAGCTAAGGAACGTTCACACACCAACAAGTGAAGATGAATCTGAGGAAGATAAACTTAAAAAGAATCGCTTCAGGCTAAAAGTAGCAGATAAATTAAAGCGGGTATTTGAGCTAAATGATGATGACTATTTTTATGGCAACTATAATGTGTGGCTTGTTAAAGATGTCTTGTTACAAGGTCATATATATTTGACTAAAGAGAGCATCCTTTTTTTCACGTTTCTCCCAAAAAGATATAATGCAATAAGTGCAACGAATGAAATATGTGGAGGGTTTCAACATCACGATGACTCCCATGACGTTATTCAAGCTGGAGCATTAGGTATGAAAACTGCTCAATATGGTGATACATTTTTCAGTACACCCCTTACTCATAGATTTTGGGCAATTTTGAGAAACGAAACTATAACTGTGTATAATTCTCCTACTGATTTATACTTTCCAATTACTCTTATTGATTTGAAATCTTGCGTTAGCGCTGAGGTTATTGATAGAGGTAAAGTTGAAAACAATGTATTATCAAGACCAGACTTGTCCAACAATGATTCACAGGACGTTTTCGCAGGTGATGAAGAATCTGATCTTACGAATATGCTAAATTTTAACTATCCATTAGATGAGAATCCTGAAAATGTAAGTGGTGGTTTTTGGTTTAAAGTTGTGACAAAAAAAAAGACTCATAAGTTTTATTCTGATAGTTTGTATTCAGCTAGACAATGGGTTAATAATATTACAAAGGTTGTATTTAAATTGCATAATTCAAATGCGAATAATGAAGTTATTATGAAAATCCCAATAAATAATGTCTTAAGTTATGATATTAATGAATCTTTCGGAGTTTCGGAAAGGAATACAGATATAAATGATGAGAATCCGAAAGTATTGAACATAAACCATTTAGATGACAGCAAAGTGAAGTTGGCGACTAGAATGAAAAGGGAATTTAAGAAGAAAACAAAAAAGAAAGTCACTAAAAATTCCGAAAATGAAGAAGATGATGTTCCATCAGAAGAAACATATTTCTTATTATTTAAAAATGGTAAAGAAGTATATAGGACGCTTAATGATATTGTTAATAAAGCGCATCAAATACCTAAAATATTCCGGGAGAATGATAAAAGTGATAATATATTTAAAAAATACAAGGGTGAAACAAGAAACATTTGGGGAAATAAACTCGATGATAGAACTGACGATGACCAATTACCGAGAGCTATTTCAACTCTTACAACAGACCATTTTCCAAATAGCATTATAGACCAAGTTGTGGAGGCAAATCATAGGAGTCCTAATACAGCATCTCAATATCTAAATTCACCCAGGTCGGAATATAGTTCTACGAATTCAACTCCTTCTCTGCCTCAATCCAAAATGAAAAAGTTTGGCAGAACATTAACTACACCTTCAAGAATATTTTCCAGTAAAAGCAAATCAGAGTCGACGTCAGAGAAATCAACACCAGATCGTTCTGAGACTAGTTCACCAGTTCAAGGAATTAATTTACCAAAACAGCTATCGTTGTCAGGGTTGAAAAACTTGAACATGGCATTCGAAGCTTCTGAGAAAAGTTATGAAGTATATGACACAAGATACACACATACTGATGATAATAACAATAATCCTTCTAATTCTCAATCTTATTTTCAATCTAATACGCGATCAAAAGCAGATGCCTTATCTCCCCAAATTATGTCACCAAAGTCAATTGAAGCAGGTTCTTTAAATCTTACTGACCCGTCCGAATATGAAGATAATAAAAAGAAACATAATAAATTATCATCAATTGGTAAGAGCATTAAAGCAATGTCATCATTGACAAACAAATTGGGTGCGGTTAGTCATTATGAGCAAATTAGCGAAGAAGATACATATTTCATTCGAGACATTATGAGCAGAGAAGTAGCAGTTAAGCACTTTCAAGAACGTTTTTCTTTTAGTATTAAAAAAAAGTTAGTGGCATCGTACCAATGTCACCTTTTAAGGTCGGTTCCAGTTTTTGGTAAAATGTATTTAGGTGATACTGAAATATGCTTCAGAAGTCTACTACCTGGAGTTTCAACAAAGATGATATTACCACTTATTGACGTGGATACGTGCCAGAAAGAGAAGGGATCCAACATAGGATATTCTGGTTTGGTTATTGTTATTCGTGGATATGATGAATTATTTATGGAATTTAGTGTTCAAAGGGCTAGAGATGATTGCGTCGCAATGATAATGCGCCAATTAGAAAAAAATCGTGATATTGGGGCTTCTCCACTGGATGATGTTACGAATGAAAAAGTTAGTGAATTCGAACATGCAGAGTATAAACCATCCAACATCGATATGTGTCAATCGGCAACTAGTATTAAATTAGCTCAATCGAGAATTGAAAATGCAAGGTTAAAGTTATTCGAGGACAAGATTAATGCGGCTGCAGGTCTACATGTACCAATTATTTTGGAAGATTCACCTTTCTTCAAAACAGAAATCCGACCTTCTACATCATTTAATTTTACGTTATTGACAATCGGATCAAGGGGAGATGTACAGCCTTATATTGCCTTGGCCAAGGGTCTATTGGCTGAGGGTCACAACGTCACCATAGCCACGCATTCAGAATTTGAAGAATGGATTATTGGACATGGCATCCATTTCAAGAAAATTGCTGGGAATCCAGTAGAATTAATGTCGCTAATGGTCAAGCATGGGTCAATGTCTGTCTCATTTCTTAAGGAAGCTAGTACAAAATTCAGAGGTTGGATTCAGGAACTATTAGATACAAGCTGGAAAGCGTGTCAGGGAAGTGATATTTTAATTGAAAGCCCATCCGCAATGGTGGGTGCTCACATTGCAGAATCATTAGGAATTCCTTATATGCGAGCTTTCACAATGCCTTGGACTAGAACCAGAGCATATCCACACGCATTTATTGTCCCGGATAAAAAGAAAGGTGGGTCGTATAACTATTTAACACATGTAATGTTTGAGACCATCTTTTGGAAAGGAATTAGTGGACAAGTTAACAAATGGCGAATAGAGCAATTAGGGCTACCAAGAACTAATTTGTACAAACTTTCACAATATGATATACCATTTTTATACAATATTTCTCCTACTATTTTCCCTCCCTCTGTTGATTTTCCTGATTGGGTTAAAGTCACTGGTTATTGGTTTTTGGATGAAGGTTCTGCTGAAGAATTTACCCCTCCAAAGAAATTGGTTGATTTTATGGATAAGGCAAGGGCTGACGGCAAAAAAATTGTTTATATTGGATTTGGTTCTATCGTTGTTAATAATGCCAGAAGTCTAACGAACGCAATTACTGAAGCTGTACTCAAGGCTGATGTACGATGTATTTTGAATAAGGGCTGGTCTGATAAGAACTCAAAGCCTGAAGACAATACAAAGGAACCAGAAATTGAGCTCCCAAAAGAAATCTATAATTCAGGATCTATTCCTCACGATTGGTTATTCCCGATAATTGATGCGGCAGTTCACCATGGTGGATCTGGTACCACAGGCGCTACGATGAAAGCAGGTATACCTACAATAATCAAGCCATTTTTTGGTGATCAATTTTTTTATTCTTCAAGACTTGAAGGTATCGGTGCCGGAATAGGGATAAAAAAATTGAATTCCCGGTCATTGTGCAATGCATTGAAGACTGCAACATCAGATATGAAAATGATTGAGAAGGCAAAGAAGATTGGTGAAAGGCTAAAACAAGAAAATGGTGTTTTAAATGCCATTGAAGCGATTTATTATCAACTCGAATATGCCAGAAGTTTGATATTAGCTAAGCAACATGAAAACGCACAGCATAATATTAGATCAGGATCTCAGACTCCCGTTGTTAATGAGAGCGAAGAATATAATGAAGACATTGATTATGCAACCGATAATGACCTGAAGCTTGACCAAACTCACCTTTTTCAGAATGATGACAATAGGACAGAATTTTATGAATCTAGTCTCGGTGATAATACTACTGTTAAAGTTGACCATGATAGTGTCACTGATGTAACAACAAATAACAATACAGAAATACTTCCCGCCAATGCTGCCTGAGCTTTTTAGAAGACGTATTTCGCTAAAAGATGTGTAGTAATATAGATTCCTTAATATTTCTCAGTTCTGTATAATTAATGAAACCAAAATCACGTGAAATATCATAGTAAAATTTTTTGAGTCATATTTATCAAATAAATTATAGTGAATTTACCATAGTTCTGGTTTGTTTGTATAACAACAAATATAAATTTGTAATTAAAATATAGAATTCACATGTTCACAAGCAGCAAACATTTAGTTTTGTATTGATTAATAATTCGAGATAAATCGTTTCAAATCCAATTAAAACCAGGCCATGACTTTACTATCTCCAAACCCCACTTACAAAGACATAACAGACGAACAGAAAGACACCAATTCGTATGCAAATTTTGTTCCAGGCCAAACAATTGTTGAGATTCCGTCATACACCTTAGAATGTGGTGAAGTTTTGACTAACTTTCCAGTAGCATATAAAACATGGGGTAAGTTGAATAAAGATAGAGATAATGTTTTCATTATTTGCCATGCCTTAACCGGATCTTCAGATGTTCAGGATTGGTGGGGTCCTCTATTAGGCACAGATAAAACATTTGACCCCTCAAGATTTTTCATAATTTGCATCAATTTCATGGGATCACCTTATGGATCATGCTCGCCAGTTACTATAGATAAATTGACACGGAAACCATATGGCCCGTTATTTCCATTAGTGACAGTTAAGGATGATATAGGAATTCAAAAATTGATTTTGGATTCGTTAAATGTAAATGGGATTGCATGTGTTATAGGTGGTTCTATGGGAGGAATGATTGCATTAGAATATGCAGCTACTTATAACGATACGCCTTATGTCAAGTCAGTAATATCGCTCGCAACTTCAGCTAGGGCATCAGCATGGTGTATTTCGTGGAACGAAACTCAGCGACAATGTATTTTTAGTGATCCGAATTATGACGATGGATACTATTTCGAAAACAAAAACGGTACTAAGCCAGACTCCGGATTAAGCGCGGCTAGGATGACTGCTTTATTAACATATAGATCAAGGAACTCATTTGAGACAAGGTTTGGCAGGAATTTACCGTCCGTGAAAAAAAACAATGATCAGAAAGAGGTACCTGAAGAAGAACGTAAAAAACAAGAACAAGAACAAGGTATTAGATATCCAAAGAATAAAGATGAAGAAAATTGGCTCATGCATAATGAAGGATCAAGATCAAAATCTTCGGTAAATAGAAGTACTTCACTGTTAAGTATATCGTCAACTGCGTCATCAATCAAACCGCAAACATATTTTACTGCACAATCTTATTTAAGATACCAGGGCAATAAATTCATTAATCGTTTTGATGCAAACTGTTACATTTCCATCACAAGAAAATTAGATACTCATGATATCACCAGAAACAGAGTTGACTACGACAGTTTAGAAGATCCTTTACCTGATTTTCTTTCAGGCTTAAAGCAACCACATTTAGTAATTGGAATTCAGTCTGACGGTTTATTTACATATGGGGAGCAACAATTACTTGGCCAATGTATCCCAGATTGTGTTCTTAAGAAGATTAATTCCGCTGAGGGTCATGATGCGTTTCTATTAGAATTTGAAATCATTGATAAATATTGTAGAGAATTTTTGCACAGCAAACTACCAGACTTTTTCGCTCCAGATTCAAACAAAGTAGAAATTTTTGATGAGTGGAGCAAGTACGTTGCCAGTTCCGATAATGGCGGTAATTCTGTTTTTGGTGAAGCTGAGAAGAATATTACCAATTGGTGAAATTGAAATTTTATGTACTTACTTAATAATATAAAGTCGTCTCCATAATTAGAATGTTTTGTAGAGAAGTTCAAGTCCAAAGAGATTATTTTGACTGCAAATTAAAACCCATTGACATATACTGCATATAACACATTTTGATATAAAACTCATCTGGCGGGAAACTAGCATGATTTCTAGTTCATTACAATAATGTCGAAAGCCAGTAATTGTATTGTAACTATTGCTTCTGAGAATTCACAGAATGATAATGCGGTGCACACAAGGCTTAAAAAAGTGTTTATATCTGATCCCATATTACACGATATAAGCATTGTTCTTGAAGACAATTCTATCTCGCTGTATATCGATAACTTAATTAAGAATATTTACAAATTTGAAGTTGATGAATTCACAAAGTTACCTGAATTGCTTCAAGAGGTCACCTCGCACGAATTCAATGGTAAGGTTATCATAGAAGCTATTCCAATGCATCACATTGCTGAATGTGCTGACTTGGATACTATCGATATCCTTCAATTTAATTCAGCTACACGACAAATAACGCTTAGATTAACTAATAATACATTTCATTCATCCCCAAATTTGTTTAATAACGAAGCGGGGATGACGGTTAAAAAAATTAACGAGTCGAAGAAAGGACATGGTGCCTCAAACCATATATCATATAACTACTTGATTTCATTTTCACTTCTGGAACAAAGTATTTCGCTTGAAATGAGTTATCTAGTTAGATCTATATTTTCCAGAAGCAAAGTGAAAGTTGTTACTTGCGAGGCTAATAATATTTCATTTTTTCAAGGTGGAAATGAATCACCGGGAATTACGACAAGAACGAAATTGAATATACGCCAATATCCAATATTCACTGATACTGATATTCATGAACACAGCAATAGTATTTATGAATACTTATCGTTATTACATATGAATTCCCCTCAATTAACTGAAAATATGGATAATTATATTTCAAGTTATAGTGCACCTGATTTCAATTATACAGGTGTAGAAAAAAAACTTTATAGGTATAAATTTGACAATATGGATTCTCATATCTTAGATTTGTTATTAAGACGTCGTTGGTTAACTATTAGTGCATATTCGGAGAGATCACATATTATACTTTTGAAAGATCCCGATAATCACAATTTAATGTTATGGGAATGTCAATAATTTCGTTTTTGATATATGAAATTCGTACATTAATAGTAAACTCAATATTTAGGACCTGAATATATACATTGCATTTGGTAGTAAAATGTGCTCAACTTAAATTTTTAAATAATTCATCCAACGGGAAGGCTTCAAATAAATCAAATTCTGCGGAATTATTCCCATAACCAGTATTTCCAATATTACCGTTTTCGAAATTGAAATTATTATAATTAGGTACATTGTTAAAGTCTCCAATACCAGATACCGGTGGAAAGTTTTCAACTTGGGGTTTAAATTGATTACCAGAAGTTGAATTTTCATTCTTCAATGACATCATATTTATCCATAGACTATCAATCTGCTCATTCGCCATGGAATCGTTATTGTTGAAGTAGGTTGAAGATAATCTGTCTGAAGAATTATTTGTCGAATCAGTAGAACCATTTCTATTTTCATTATCAGATGGCGTAACCGAACTTGGTATATCAGTGTTAGATTGGTTCTTTTTTCCATGATTCTTCTTTTTCAACAACGCCAATGAGTCCTCGAAAATTTTAATCAATTCATCTATCATCGGGCCACTGAATTTAATCAAGGAATCTTTACTATTCCCACTATTTTTCTCGTAAAATTCTTTTGATAAGACAGTTTCCATCAAAAAGTTGTGCGCCTTAGATATTCTCCAAGAATAGTAATACCTCTTGCTTAATCTTGCTATATGTTCAAGAAATACTTTCGAGCTTCGTTCAAGAAGTTCAGAAAATCTTTTCAATTTCTTAAAATATAGATCATAGTCCATGTCGTTCGTCATTCTTTCATCATGATTAAAGCTTGATTCGTAGTGTAGTATCGTCGATCTAACCTTTATTAGCGTAGCTATTATGACCACTATAGATTTGTGGATTGCCAGTTCAAAGCTTGGAGTTATCACCAAATCTGTAGAATTTTTGAAAACCAAATGACTGCTTTCTAACATTTCGTTATAGAATGGCATTAAATCAAGTATAGTGATAACAAATATCTTTTTCAAATAAAAAAAGGATAGGTCATAATTCTCTTTGCGTTCGTAATAGTTATGAAAATAGAAACACACGGAAACTCGAAAAAAGTGATATGTAAAATATATTTTCATTTTTAAAGTCTTTTTCATGACTTCTGCTTTGGTCAAAGTTTCATTTTTTAGTGATTTTCTCACATTGCAATACTCTTTCATGTAATCTATTTCCATGTCGTCAAGACATGAAGCTAATTTTGCCAAATTAACGTTACCTCGTACATTTAAGATCATTCGAAGTACTTTTGTCATAGGCTCATATATTGCTTGAATCCTTCCAAAGGAAGAAGTAACACTTTTTTCTAGTTCAATATCATTTGTATTCTCATTCCCAATTTTATAGTATGGAACTTTCGTATCAAAAGTTTCAATACTAGTATTCAATGGACATCCCATCGCCATTGAATTATTGACATCATTTACTAATAGAAGGTACCAAATCTTCCTTCCCAAATTATTTGTTTTCTCATCATTGCATTGGTTCGGAAAATTATCAGGATCTCTATTTAACCCCATAGAGATTGCCATTTGGATTAACATACCTGTAAAGACTTGTGAATCACCACCGTCAGATCCATCACCATCTTCTGGCGCATACATGTGATATAACCTCGTGAATAATGCGAATTGCATTGTGGCCATATTAACATTTCTTAATAAGTTAAATTGGTCTAAACATAGCTGTGCTACATTAATCACATCAATGTTAATAGGGTTATTAAGCAAATATTTGAATTCTCGAGCTTTTGGCGAAGGATCATTCGAATATAATTTGGCTTCATTTAGCGTCGTGATATTTGAAAATAAACTCAAATAACTCAAACGTAATACAATCAATAATAGTCCTAAATAGGCGAAGTCTAATCTTTTTTCTACCTTCAAGTCGTTTATTTTCTCATCATCAAAACTTTCTGGTCCAAGAATACGGGTAATCAGCGACTTAAAATACAGTTCGTCAATTATCGCAAAGAACGGGTAAAGATGAGTAAAAAACCTTTGAATTAGTTTCCAGAGGATTCTTTTATTAGGTAAAACTAGTTCGATTTTCTCAATAAGTTCCAACTCCTCGTCGATCTCGCCGTCATAAAATGTAAGACCTAAGGTCATGGCTTTTTCATTGATTTTATTTCTAGTTCCTGAATTACTCTTCAATAAAACTTTAGAAGTAATTAACTGACTTTTAGGTGCATCTTTATATAAAGTAACATCATTAATACCAGCTGCAACTGATTCTCTTTCTCTGAATTGTTTCTCTGGACTAGCACAACTCACGTTCTCATCCATTACAAAATTTTTTAATTTCATTAATTTCTTTGAATGAACATAAGACCAAAGCATCGTTAATGCAGGATCAATTTTTATCAACGATAGCCATGTTAAGGGACCAAAATTCTTTCTCCTGACCGGTTCACCATCAAAAACAGACGTGTATCCTTCATAGAAGTTGATGGTATCATCAGGTGATGCAACGGGGTTGTAACCAATTAGACAATTAAGTTCAATTTCCAGAGGTAAAGCTGGTTGGTTTTGCACGTTTCTGGTATTTCCATTTGATAAGTCGTCATATTCATTATTTGTTGAAAGAGTTTCTTCAAGATTCTTGATCTTAGCCTTAAGTATGCCTAACTCATCATGAACTAAATCATCTGCCTCGACTATTTTATTAGTGATAACATCAACACCATGTACATCATAATGACATTCTGGATTACCATATTTGAGACATGTTGAACATGGATTACCCTTGTCACATTTAACTTTCCGTTTCTTGCAAAATGTACAGACTACACTAATTCTATGTCTCTTTCTAGATGTCATAATTAACCATTTGGTATCGTAAAGTAAATATCATATATGAAATTTATCATAATAAATTCGGATTACTATTGTATTGTAATTTTGTGTATAATTTTGCCTTCACGAGAAAATCTCCTTAAATTATTGCACCCCAAAGTAATTAACATAGATGTATATGATAAGTTATTAATGGAATCTAAATGTCGTCTAAACAGTTTAAATTACAACTAATGCAAAAATCACTTGCAGAATTGGGATACGCTGATTTTTCAGGGCAATTATTAGAGAGAATACAAGAAAAACCTTTTAGTCAAGATACTGAATCTACTTCACATAGTGGTCCTAGTTTATCGAAGTTTATCGACTGGTTTTATAACGAATTAATCATTGGTAATTATGAATCTATCGTAATGTATTTAAAGTTTATTATGTTACCGGAAGATAGCAGCATGGCTATTGATCGTATTCCTGAAGACTTTAATGATCTAGTTGGCGTCGACTTTTATAAAGCATTGAATTTAAAGGAGGCCACTTTTGATAAACTTGGTCAAGCATGTACACTAATTATAATATATTTAATAAAGAGAACGTATTTTTTGGAATGCTTATTAGTTAATGCATTTCGGAATTGCAAGCAACATAATGGAACTGACTTTGGGGGGGAAATATTGAAATTAGAAGGAGACATTTCGAAATATAATTATTCCCAAGTTTCCGCTAATGATTTACTTGTCCTCTTGCGAGACGATTTGTGTCCCATGTTAGATGAAATACAGAATGCAATCGAGTCTATAAATATAAACGAAATTGTTGGTTCCTTATGGAACACCAACCCTGAGTTAATTGGATTCTTGAGTAGAGAAAAAGAATCAGCACTATTGCTTCCATTAGTTATGAAAACCCCGTTAGATGTACACGATCTAGCGAAAGACGTTCTTAACAATCAAGTACTTTTGGCAGATACACCAATAGATGGCACATTATTGTCGAACATTGTTGATGATTTAAGAGGCATACTCGTTGATAACCACTTATGTACCATCTTTACAGATTTCCGGAGAAGTTCCGTTGCAAAAAAGTCTTCATTTGACATTCCATCTAATTACCTTGATAAATTGATTGAAAATGCTACGGCATACCAGAAGCAACAATCGCCATATTATCTACCTCCAAGAATCAATTCCAAAAAACAGGGTGAACCCTTTCTTTCACCTCTACATGGCGATATAAATGAAAAATATAAACAAACATTCCCCTCAAGCTTGATAACTATTTTGGATAACCATTCTGATGAAGTTTGGATTGCGAAGTTTTCGCCACTGGGAAAACTATTGGTTACAGGTTCATTGGATGGAAGGTTAATTATATACGACGTTTTGAATAATTTTGATGTTTTGGCCATATTGGATTCGGATGCTCAAGGAATTCAAAGCAAAACAAGAAGCAATAAGGCAATAATATATTGCTGCTGGGAACCTAATGAACAATATATAGTGAGTTGTTGTTTAGATACTGTCGTAAGAGTTTGGTCGATTAAAGATATCGGGAAAAATAATAAAAGAATAACTCGATCTATGGACTTTGAACAGGATAATCAGGGGGCTGTATTGAGAAGTTCATTTGCACTTGGTGATAGTATCAAGACATGGTCCTGTGAATTTTTGCCTACAACGGCCAATCCTCAATTTATAGTCGGGTCACCAGATAAAGTGCTAAAAGCGTTTAATATTGATGGCCAAGAGCTTTTTGATTTCTATGCTGATACTGACGAGAACGGATTGGATCATGATGAAAAAATTAACACATCTGAATCTAAGGAAAATAATGACAAGCATGAGTTATCTACTAATGGTGAAAATAAAGATAAAGTAAATACGATACAAAATAACTTTTACCGAGTGAACGACCTAGCAATTACTCCCGATGGCAAGTTTTTGATTACAGCGAATGATGACAAGCAAGTATATTTTTATACTGTTCCTAATTTACTAGACCCAAATTCAACAACTACAAAAATAGCCACAATAAGCCTTGGTGGAAAATTAACGTCATGCTCCATTTCATCTAATGGAAAATATTTATTACTTAGCATTACACCAGAAGAAGTACAAATATGGGATATTTCTGGGTTGAACAAATCTGAGAAGCCAATCTTAAAAAAGAAATTAATTGGACACAATCAAGACAAATATATCGTCAGATCTAGCTTTGGATACCTATGTAATGATCAGGAAGAATTAGCTATTAGCGGAAGTGTTGATGGCTACATATACATTTGGAAAATTGAAACCGGACAATTAATCACGAGAATAAAGGGTCACGATGGACTATGCAATTCGGTGGACTGGAATAAATATTATATTCCCAAGAGAAATTGCAAAGATTACGGTAAACTATGGTGTTCAGTAGGCGATGATAAAGTCGTAAAGATATGGGGCCCCTCCGATTGGAATAACGAATAATGGAAAGATTAACGACAACTAATAAAAGAAACTTAATTGATATTTCTAAATATATGTACATATATTATATATATATATATATTATTTGATCATAATTCATCATGATTAATTTCGTCTTCAACGATAGCTTCCTTATATTCTTTTAATTGGTTACCATCAATCTTGTGACCACCTTCGTCCTTGATGAACTCAATCAAGGAATCTAGTTCTCTGGCGTTTTCGTACACAATGGCTTCTCTAAGACCAGTCTTGCTGTCAATTTTACCATTAGCTGGATAGAATACTAATGTTGGATAACCAGCAATTTCAACTGGAGTATCAACATCATTTGCAGTATGATCGATATCAGCAACTATAACCTTTGTATCAGCCTTATTCGAGCCATAAATCCCTGCTAATTCTTCCCATGTTGGTGCCAATTTCTTACAATGACCACACCATGGTGCATAGTATTTGACTAACACATCTTTTGAAGTATCCTTAACAATATCATCATGATTGTGAGCAACCAACTTAACAACAGATTGATTAGCAATTTCTTCCTTTGTTGGCAATGGTTCTGATTTGATAATTGGGTCTACTTTACCCTTGAAGAAGTCCTTAATAAATTTTTCAATAACCTTAGTGGATGGACCGTTAGGATTTTCTTCTTGAGAGATACCGAACTTCTTGTTTTCTTGAAGATTTTGGATGGCAAAAAGAGGAACAACTTCTGGGTCCATATTTAAGGCTTCAGCATGACGGCCAAATATATTAGCATCCAAACCAACAAAGTTGATCTTACCTCTATATTCTTTTCCTAACTTATTGAAAGTTTGTTCCACTTGTTTACGTTCTTCTTCATTATTGTAGAAATAATAACCAAGTGGCAATGGCGAAGTCATATACATCAAGTATGTATCCCTAGTTATATCACCAAAGTATGGAATAATCTCTGTCTTGATGAAAGAAGCTAAACTTTCTTTGTCAAAAGTAGTAGATAATTCTGTGATATCCTCTGGCGAGTCAGGGCGAACCACCAAGTACTTTGGAGACTTAAGCTTGTTCAAGCTGGCCTTAGGAAGCTTGGATTTCAACGAGTCAACTAAGTCTTTACTCTCAACAGAAATGAAAGTTAAATCTTTTCTATTTTCGTTAGCTACCTGGGAAAAAGTTTCGTTTGCGCTGGTCTTGTCTTTTTCGGCATTGTAACCCTCAGGCAAAACTTGAATAATGTATGGCTTTTCTTGAACATCGATCAAGGTGTTTAATTCTTCAGCTTCAACTGGAGCAGAAACAGGTGGCAATGATTGCTTGATCATGTACTCGGTAATACCTGCAGCTTCCCTTGGACCGTCATAATCCTCTGGAGCAGTATCTGGTCCCCTATTTATTTTCAACGATGGGTAACCTCTGATACCATGTTCCATACATAACTCTTCTTCAACTGTACAGTCAACTTGAGCCAACTTGATATTAGGGTGTGATTCGTTCAATGAATCAGCAGCCTTGGCTAATTCTGGACCTAAAATCTTACAGTATCCACACCATGGTGCAAAGAATTCGGTCAAAACCAAAGGATTAGCGTCCATGAACGATTTGAATTCAGACGTAGTTAATTGAACAACCGCCGAGTTTGGGTCAGCAATAGCTTCACCGTCGGTTGGCCCGCTTGCACTGACAACAGATACAGCGGCTAATAACGATGCTAATGCTTGAGTAGATAATTTCACGAGCTTCATATTTACTTGGACTATAAGGATATTCTGTGGAAAAGAAACTAAGAATAAAATATGATACCTTACCGTCCGATTTATAATCTCTGGAGGAACCGCGTTACTTAGAGAACACGCTGTTAATACTTTAGGTGTGTATATAACCATCGCAGTTGGAACCACTTGACTTACTAATAAATATACTCTACGCCTATTTACAGTTAATGTTTTCAGCACAGTAGTTGATTGACGTAGAGCCTGTCTTTATGGTCGGTCGAAATATAATTAAATAAGTGCAGTAGATATTACAACAGTTGTGGTAATTAATATTAGCCAATGAGTGATTGCAAAAAAGTCTGGACATTATTTCGGACCATAACTCCAGCAGGATAGATATCATCTAATAATCAAGATACAAATTAGAAGAATGATGAAGGCGGCGGAAGGAAGTAAGAAATTTGGCGGATTGATACCTTAGTTATGCAATATTGGTTTTCACTAATTTGGTTTACAATGCAAATGTAGATTCTAGCACACGTATTATGTGGCATTCGTAGGTGCAGCGTTTTGTTTTATAAGGCTACGGTTGACTAAGACGTTCTGACTGACTTGGGGTTACCATCCTTTGTGTAGGATCTCAATTTCTTTCCCGAAGTTTTGAAACGAAGAAGCAATATCAAGCGTACATTGATGTGTACTAAACCTTTGCATCAACTCAGCGCGAAATCCGGTTTTCGCTGAATCAAAAATAACCTAATCAAATAACCTTCGAAATCATATATGAAGCTGTCTAGGTGATTTTATTGTCCAGTCTAAACAGAGTAAATATAACAGGAAGTGCTTAATCTAGGTTTTGAGATATGAAAAAATGGACCAATTAGCTGAATAATAATGTATATCTTCTCTTCTTACAATACACATAATGGTGCATTGGTTGATATAAAATTACCCATTTAAGGCACTCGCATCGGTTTTTGCTTTCGATGGAGCTGTGTATTTTCTAATAGGATTCGATCTTGGAAAATCGTTGTTTATTTATATTCATACGTGTTTTCTTTTTTTTGCCTTATTGTTGTGACACTATTCCATTACAATAAAACATTAGTTGAATATCATAAAATAGTGGAACGAATAGTAATTCCTGAGTTTATAGAACAAAGACCGTTCAAGGAATCGAATATGGAGCAAAAAGATGAAATTTTGTCAACGTGAGAAATGTGAACAACAAAACAGTTTCTGGATTGAAAACGAATTATACTTTCAAAAACACAACTCAATTGATAGCCGTCCATGATGGTATTATTACATGCTTTATGAAGAGATATTTTGAAAATTATAAGGGTTTGCTCCTTGAGGACATCAGGGGTTGGGATAGAATAGTGTTAATCGCAAAGAACGTACAAGACAACGATTTAGAGAGTGTCTACAGCGATTTAGTTTCGCGAGACATAATTCAAGAATTCGGCGGAATAAGCAAATTATTTCTGAATTGAAGACAAACTATACCTTCAGGAACATTGATGATCTGGTGTATTTTTTATAATCCGGTGATTCATATGTTCACTGAAAGATATACAAGGATTTACAAAGATTTTCCGCCTGATGAAATTAAAGGTTGCGATAAAATAATGTTGGTTGCAAGGAATATACACGACGAAAATTCTGAAAATCCTTATGGAACTGGAACTTATGACGTAATTCAGAAGCACGGTGGAATTAGACCTTCCATTGCATCTGGTGATTGTAGTAATAGAACTGATAAAAATATCGAGGTCTAATCAAAATAAACATATCTATCTATAAATGTACAATAACTAGAATTATAGAATAATAAATAATGTAGATGAATAGTGAAAATAAAAATAAAAATTAAATAAATATAACAGAAAAAGCGTCGTTAGAACCCCAAGAAATCTCTCCATGTCGACCATTCGTCCATCTCCACGTCGTAAATGTAGGCCATGGAGTGTCTCAAGGAGCTTTGTAAGTATTGTGGTTGATAATCGTAGATAAACATAACCAATCCCCATGTTAATACTGCAAAGTACTTCCACGTCTTGTTGTACACAGACGACTTCAATTTCTTTTGCTGATGGCTCGTCAACTTGACGAACGGAATAGCCTCTCCGTTAGCCAGACGAAGGGTAGGTTTGGTGCAATTCAAATAGTAGTCGAGGAATATCTTTCCCAACGCAATCAAAACTCTCGAAAAACAATAGAGTGTGACTTGGTGAGTGATCCCCGGATGGAAGTAATTGAAATGTTGCGAATACACTACCCAAGACCCGAAACTTCCGGCGATAAACTTGATCAATCCCAACCGATCAGACCCCATGATTTTTTCATTGACTAACAAATTGACTGTGAATTTGTATATTATCGCGAACGCAGCTAACACCTCGGCATGGTTTTTTGTAGCCTTCAACACCTGTTGTATCCTTGGCCTAAGAGGCCCAGACCTGTACAACAAGTTAATCACCAACGCATGCGAAAAACGAATCTTTCCCCCGTAGACGATCCCATTTCTCGATGATTTAAGTACCTCCAAGAGTGGACGGTAAAGCGGATTATTCAAAATATTCATATCTCGTTCTCTTCTATGTATCAGGTTCTATTTCTATATTATTTTGCTCTGTAGTTTCAATCAATATTAGTGTCCCTATGGATGGTGTGTATTCGATTATATCTACCAGTAACATCCAGTCAATTTTGCCCATATAATCATATTTATGCCCCGTTTATATTGTGGAGTGAGTCTTTCAAGTTATATACAGGATTATTCCTCCACACATTTTAGCCCGGTACAGTATTATATATATGCTGGTTTCCGTATTTCCTCAGTAAATATAGGACCAGAGTTTTACAACGTAAAACTTTACGTTCCAATAATGGTATAGACAGTAGTGATTTAGAATGCTAGGTAGGTAAAAAATAGACATTTCCGACACAAACCGACCACAATTGCATTGGAGATGGTATTGATGGTTCTGTAGTTCCAGGACACCACAAATTGTCAATTGCAGACACTTTGGGTATAATATTGCCTGATTCTGCATTATAGATGGCATTTGCACCACTAGGTATGCTGCTAATCAACTCGGCGGTGAATAGGTGACACTGCGTAAAACCAATATTACACAAATCCGATTTTTTTTTAATTTTTTTTTTTTTGGTAGAAAAAAAATTTCATTCTACTGACTAAAAATTTTTATTAGTGTAGACAGTAATTAATTAGCTATAATTATAATTATAACGATTTAAATACAAATATTTGTATTTCACAGGAACTATTTAACTGAACTTCATAAGTAGGATTTTTACGAGTTTCAAAATATAAATCATATACGTTAGTTAACATTCATTTACAAGGTCAGCATTCACATTAATCAAGCATATCTTAGCCTAGTGTACCCGCCACCAACAACAAGAATTAATATTTCCGTATATTAAGCACATAACACATTTTCGCCGCTGTTATATTTGTTATACTAAAGGACGTTCCACTAGTATACACCGTTATAGTCATTAAATTTGGATATTCCCTCAAGAGTACTTAGGTCGCTGAATAAGATAATCAACATGTCGTCACAAGTTTCGTACGCTAATGTCGCCAAGGGGAAAGTTCCGGAACAGGAATTACATGAAGCTTCAGGTGAAGTTTCAAGAAATGAAACCTCTGGGGTTGAAGCATCTTCCTCTGAAGAAGCACAGCAGGCCGAGGTCGCAGCAGAATCAGCTGAGGCTAATGAAAAGGAAACTGATGCTGACAAAGAAAAGAAACCATTGGCGCCAGCACCAGTTCCTAGCAAGTCTGCATGGGGTGCTGCGGCAAACGTTATGGCCAACATGGCTGTTGATGAGCACAAGTGGCCAACTCCCGATAAAGCCAGTTTGTCAGATCAACAAGTGAGTACATCGCAAAAGCAACAGAAATTTATTAAGCCAATTACCAACAAATGGGTCCCAATCAACGCAAAGGTCATCTTACCAAGTGGAAGAACTAACAACCAGAAACAGAAGCAGAATAAAAAGAATAAGAAGGGTGCTAATACGCAGAAGAAGCCGACAAATAACCAAAATACTCAGAATCCACAAAATAACAACCCAGACACCCAAGCGAGCGCACCAGCTCTTAACATAAGTAAGAAGGAGGGACAGTTTGAATCAGAACAAATTCAACAACCACATGATGGATTTAAACCAAGACAAAATGGACAATTCCAAGGTCAACCACAGGGTGTATCCCAACAAAAGAATATGAGACGCTTTAATAACGGCAATACGAACGGAAGCTTCAAGCCAAGATTTCCTAACCAGCCGCCACCCCAACAACAACCATTGCCTCAGCAAAATGGTTTTTTCCACCCTCAACCGTTCGCTCAAAACCAAAACTATCAAAATTTCAATAACCGTCAATTTAGACCAAATCAATTCCGTCATCAAAATAGTAGAAATTTCCCACCAATTAATGGATCAAACGGATTTATTAACGGTTCAATGGGATTACCGCAACAAATGCCACAACAGATTCCACCACCAATCTCACCAAAACAAGACCCACAACAAGCATTAACCCAACAAATCGATTATTACTTTTCATTGGAAAATTTAATAAAAGATATCTTTTTAAGAAAAAATATGAATACTGAAGGTTGGGTTCCATTATCGTTAATTTTGAATTTTAAACGTGTGAAGATAATTATTAACGGCATACAAAATAGTATTGAAAATAAAGAGATCAGTTCCAACGTCATTATATTGGATTCATTGAAACATTGTGAGAATTTAGAAATTAATTATTTAAATGGTAAAGATTTGGAAGGTGCGGATATTGATGACATTGAATTAAGAGTGACAGGAAACTATGAACAATGGTTATTACCAAATGATAATTGAATAACGTAGTGTAATATATCAACAGATATATTAACGGAGAGATATCGGTATATATTCGAAATTTTTATTTGCATCCTTCTTTTCTTATGATCATAGGATTAGATTATTATCCTTACGAATAATATTCGTTACTAAATATTATTACTTTGCATTATAATTTATTCATTAAAACATATCCCAAAATACGGAAAAAAAAAATGTTGTTTCTATTATAAAATTTTTAAAAAAAAAAAAAATTATATTATTGATTTTCTTGTTATTCTTATGACTTATCTTCTTATACATAGTTTCAATAGATCTCTATACATAATTAATAAAACCAAAATGACAAAACATGAAACAATGTACTTTTATCCGCTAAGCTGACTTAATGCAAAATTTTCAAAAAACTAGAAAATTACACGTAATTAAATAATATCATGCGAATCTTAAAAATGCAACATTAAAACATATATCAAAAATATTTAATTATTACAACTATTACGATCACGATAATTTATTTCATACTCTTGCATTCCTATATCAAATACATCATCATCAGAATGATCGAGACTTTTTGAACACTTACTTTTCAGTTTTAATTCATCAATAATTTGCAAGTTCCTAATAATAAATTCATCCGCCACTTCGGAATCTAAGTTGTCTAAATCCATCCGTGGTATAATCAACGGCCAAACCCATTCAGCGCATATGGCAAAGAACATAAGCACCCCTGGGAAACCAATAGCTCCTTTAGTCAAGGTTATACCGAATTCGAACCCAAACGCAATAAGTTGAAGCGCCAAGTAAACATAAAACCATCTTTTATTTGGAACTTGGTCTAAATCTCTGAATATTTGCGGACAAGTTGGATCATTTTGGATGTAGTCAGAATCCATAAAGATATACCTAATTCTATTAGTGATGACATTCCCATGCAAACCTGTAATACCCATAATGAAAAACAATCCTGCAAGTAACGCTTGGGGAATCAAGCCTAGGACAACTAAAAACGGTCTACTCATCATTACAAATGTTAGAATACCCTGGGCTGTATTTGTTACTCGTTGTTCAACAACAGATAATACCTCTCCTGTTTGAAGATTATGAATAACTAAGGATTGCGTATGAAGGGGAGCTTGGGGTATAAGACCATTTGGTGCAGGAATCCCCATTATTCCTGCTATTCCTGTTGTTATACCGAGTAATGTAAAATCCCAATGAAAAGATGATGGTTTCTCTAATGGGAATTCCTTCAGTTGGCACATAAGTGATGAGACATTATGGTCAAAATAAAATAAGAAAGTCAATAAAATAGCAAAAGGGATGGCTAAAAATACGTCGGCAACAGCTATATGAGGTGGCCAGAAATGAATGAACCAACCATGCGACCTTCCCTCTCCATGAAATGTAGGTTGGAATGATTGCGTGATAGGTAACCTACCCAATTCAGTGTCTTGTAAACTACCACCAAAGTGGATGAATCCTGTGAAAAATACAATACTTACGGGAACTCCATAATCCACAAAAACTCTTCTAATCCAACCTTTAAAATAATGCAATGAATTACCAAAAATAAAACTGCCTACCCCAAATATGACCATCAATAAACTAATCATTACCGAACAATAACCACTTTCACGGCTCACATTTCCAAACTGGTTATTTAAAATCTGTATACCCTTTTGAATATAAATGACATTGATAAAAAAACCAAATACCTCGCATGAGAACAGACTTATAATCTTCAAGTATGAAATCAAATTTCCAAACGAAATGATAAAATGCATAACCATGGACCAAAGGTATATCCAGCACATAAACGGAAAATAAGGCGTCCCTCTTGGTTCCATCAATTCATAAACAGTATAATTGAAAATAGAAATCGGTCCTGTAACTCCCACCATACATAATGGTTGACCCGAAAACAACCCAAATGCAACCCCTGCTATAGCTGAACTCATCAAAACCTCATTCACTCCGTACTTATTATCTGTCTTGTCAAACATATCTTGAGCAAATGCTATGGCCGGCAATAAATTCGTGAAAAATATAAACGTGGTTGATGGTATCACTCGGTAGTTCCATGCGTCTATAAAGTCAGACTTATAGTATGGTAACCTACTTCGCAAGTCATTATATACACCATAACCTATATATCTGAATTTTCGGAGACTAAGCTTCATCATAAAATAGAACAGTTTGTTTCTTGTATTGTTTCAAGACACCACCATTCTGGAAGATAACTGGGATGAGATGCATGATATAAATTGTAATTATTTCTATTAATCTAAACTGCACATAGTCAAATTAATTAAAGTGTGTAAATATAGAGCGATTACTAACGATTTAAATATCCTAATCTACGTAGACTAATTTATTCGAGAATCCATTTCCGAATCCAAACTACTCTCCCTGCTTTTAAATGTAGTTATACTTGTAGCATTATCGGTTGATGTAGGTTTGGCAATAATATGCGGTATAGGTTTTTGTTTGGACTTTTGTTTCTTCAATTTCTGATTCTTTAAACTCGATTTCTTCTCCTTTCTGCGTCGACGAGCACCAGCAACTTCTTTTGAAGCTTGTGTTATGAAATAGCCTGCTGTAAACAACAATGCAAACATTATCCTTATAATAAAACTGGAGTAAGGTTGGTGCCACGCTCACGTATTTATGAATCTAAAACGTGCTTCCAATATTTGTTTTGTGTTTTCAATATGTAATGCCAAGAAAAGATATATATACACTATTAGATATCGACCTCAGAAGAAGATATGGAGTAGTGATGGTTGCTCGGCTTAGTCGAGGTACGTATCGAATTCATATTTACGAAAACGTGTAATACACGAAATAGGTCCCTTGGCCCAGTTGGTTAAGGCGTGGTGCTAATAACGCCAAGATCAGCAGTTCGATCCTGCTAGGGACCATTTTTTATATTTTCTCATTTGCCAATGGTTCCATAAAATTTTTGGCGATTAGGAATATGACTGAATCAAGCATCGGGTGTCTGTGATCTTATGGAAGACTCGAAAGGTTTAGTAATTGTGCATATTGGAGCAGGAATCCATTCAGAAGCAAAACATGAGCATTATAAGAAGTTGATTAAGAGGGCATTGCTGAAGACAAAGTCCGAAAGGGTATTGTTAGAAGTCAGCGAAAAATTGGAAAAATCACCTTTAACTAATACAGGATATGGTTCGTCACTAAACTTAGTAGGAAGTGTTCAATGTGATGCCAGCTTTATTTTTCATGATAGAGAATATCGTAAGACAGAAATGGGATCCATGTATAACATCGCCAATAAATACCCGATAGGTGAAGCCGTGAGATGCTTTGAACAATTGAATAGACTATACACGGAAGGTTTTAAATCGTTCGGTCTTTCCAGACCATTGGTATTTGACCATGGACAGAAACAGCTATTGAACAAGCTTACCAATACTAAGGAGGGTGTTAAAGTGGATTCATTCATATCCTCCAAAGCCCAGAAAATTTACGATACGTATAAGGTCAAGTTGATGGGTGGTAATGACCCTCAGGAAAATGAGGTGAGTGCGGTTCGAAATGAAATACAAGATACAATAGGTGTGATACACATAACTAGCAAAGGCACTGATGTTGCAACCTCATCTGGAGGAAACTTTTTTAAGTTTCCTGGAAGAATTGGATGTGCCGGGGTTCTTGGGGCAGGCATAGGCTACCACCAGAAGGGTGGCATTTCCGTCAGTTGCATGTGTAGTGGAAACGGTGAGGATATAATAGCCATGAATTTGGCGAATCGAGTAGTTGATCGAATGGTAAGCTGTCCTAGTACTGAATACTGTGAGACATTGGTTGATATTATCCTGCAATCAAGCATGGACGTGTCTTTGGCGGCGGTGGACAACCGCAATGAAACAATCATATACGTGGGGGTGGTCTGTGTACTCCATGATCACACCAGCGGCAAGAAGCACTTGGTGTACTGTCACAGCACCGAATCGTTTTACTTCGGGTTCAGGTCACACAACCGAGCGCCAGAGGTGGTCCTAAGTAGGCTAGATAGCGCTAGAGTAGGCAGGATCTTCGCCAGAGGTGAATTCAAAATCTAATACCGCATGAATCACGTAGTTACAATAAAAACATACATTAAAAAGGAAGCAATATAAAAAATAACCACCAAACTTTAGTCAAAGTTTACATATATTTATATTAAAAATACATCAATTGTTAATCTAATTGCGTTAACATCATTTTAACTTTACTCAAACTTAACGGGAAGTGGCGTGAACCTTTTGGAAAGCACCCTTTTGTTGTTGCTTAGAGGATTTAGATTGGGTACCGGAAGCGGCAGACTTGGCCTTTTCAGTCTTTCTGGCGCTCTTGTCAGCCTTCTTGGTTTCCTTGTCCTTAGCCAACTTGACGTCTCTAGCAGCCTTTCTGTCGGATGGCTTTTGCGATCTTCTTTCCTTAATCAACTCTAAAGAAGCACCAACAATAGCTCTTTGGTTCTTGACGGTCTTTCTGGTTCTCCTCTTAGAGATTTCTTCTGAAATACCTTTCTTGTGCTTTCTTCTGTACAAAACAGTCCATGAGATTCTTCTTGGGTTCTTTCTTTGGTGGAATAAAGAAGCAGACTTAGATGATTGAAATCTGAAAATCTTAGAGTCTCCTCTAACGAATAAAGTACCTCTACCTGGGTAGATCTTAGTACCGGAAAATGAGTCAAGTTCAACCTTCATTATAAACTGTCCTAGTTAGTACTGCGTCCGAAAACTTTTTCAATCCACCACGACATCATCTGTGGCTCCTGTTTGCCTATGGCCTCATCTACCTGGTGTTATGTCAGGCCGCCCATGTTTGTCGCAGTAGCATGTTTATAACCTGTGTAACATACCTATTAATCGTTGCTTTAACAATCCTTGGTAGTAAATAAAAATTTGTTACTTACTTTTTCAAATACTACCCAGTGCTAGTCGCAATTTTTCACCTCTCGGCCAACTGGGGGCGTGGTTACACAAAACCTACGCGGGTTTCATGTCCTTAACTATGATCTTTGTGTAACTTCTACCAGGTAAGCCCTCGTAGTCGACGTTGTGGTAATACCTGATAGCCGGTATATCCACGACCGGACCCACTAGAAATGGCCATCGGCACCAATCGGCTTACGTATGTCAGGTGATGGTGGTGACTGCTATTTGACCGACTTCTTCCCCCCTCCATCGTAATAGCTTTCACACTACCGCCTGGTGAGCATCGGGCATAATTAATAAATTTTCAGTTATATTCTTTCATAAAGAGAAGAAATCATCAAATCACCTCAAGACCGGAGTGTATAATTATATAGAAACGCAGAGATGGTCAGTATCTTTATTAACGATAATGGATGGATGGATGCCGAATAGAAAACATGAGAGGAGACTTGTTGCAGGTCGTAGCAGGGCCTTGTATTTGGCAGGCCACTATTTATGAAGTGCACCGCAGGACGAAGAACAACGTACTAACATCAACAGGCCCCAAAATCAAAGAGCAGCGAAAATATTAGCGCTAAGTTAGGTTTAGTTATCAAATCTGGTAAATATACCTTAGGATACAAGTCCGCCGTCAAGTCTTTAAGAACCGGTAAGGCTAAGTTAATCATCATTGCAGGTAACACCCCAGTGTTGAGAAAGTCTGAATTAGAATACTACGCTATGTTGTCTAAGACCCAAGTCTACTATTACCAAGGTGGTAACAATGAATTAGGTACTGTTTGTGGTAAGTTATTCAGAGTCGGTACTTTAGCCATCTTAGATGCTGGTGACTCGGATATCTTGTCTTCCGTTAACTAATTAAATTAAATTTATCGTTAATACTTATATATTAATAGACGGATTTCAATTACAGCGATGTAGACTGGCAAGTTCCAGGCGGGCCTTATGGGCTCGCGTTAGAACTGTATTCCGACAGGACTGTAGCCCAGATTTTCATGACTCAAGTATTGTTTCTTCTGAAGGGTATACTGGCTTAACTGCACAACTCACAGGGCCCTATAGGTTTACATGGCTCAATAAGTTGCTCTGGAAGGTCCTTCGACCTACATTGTTCTATCAGTATTCTCTATCGTATATTATACATGCGGTCATATGCTCATCTTCTGACGTTTGGTCAAATGGTCTTCCAAGTCTTGTATTTCCTGTTCCTCTTGTGCAATTAACTCGTCGATGTCGACGGCGTCTTCAGATTCACTCCGCGGTCTCTTGCCACCCCTAACCGGACTCATATCAATCGGGCTTCGCTCGCTCAAATTGATGTTATAGAAGTTCAATTGATCCTTCTGTTCTGCCACCACGTCCTCGAGCTCATTGATTTCGTTTGTTAGGTTGTTGTATTCCTGATGGTATACGATGATGTCGCTGAGCAAGGTCGTCTCGGGTGTAGTCTTGTTTTCTTGGATTAAGTTGGGATATCTTCTGATCAAGCCCAATATGGTCTCGCATATTTCGTTGATATCATTTGACAGGATAATTGATTCTGGTATTAAGCTCAAGTTGATGATTTTCGCAGGCGAGCTCGGGACGTCATTCTTCTCGATGGTGCTTTCAGTATATTCCTTCGTGATCTCTGGTATTCTCACTGCTGTTCTTTTGTTTTGTTCTGACGGTGCGTTTTTGCTATTGTTTATGTTTATGTTTGTAAAATCATTAAAACTATAATCAACATAGTGTGATTTACCATCGATTCTTTCTGGTTTCATTTCAAGCTGCAACCGTATCGAATCCTTCGCTTTGTCTTTACTATTAGTGGATATCAATGACTTGGGTAATTTGTTAAACCCTGTAGGCTTGTTTATTTTATAAAGTGCCTGTTCATGTTCCGCTGCATCTTTTAATAAACTCGTAATAGATGGCTCTTTTATAAATGAGTTCGTGAATATTCCGGGTGGTTGAAACTTTAATGACAGTATAGACTCACACAGTTGTTTTGTTCTGTCCAAGAAGTAACTAAGGGATGGCATATTGTTTGATACCTTGTTTGTTTCTAAGGTTAGGTGCTTGTTTACATAAATTCACTTCTATAGCGATGATTATAATTCCTGTATACAGATATAGATATATACTCATCTTCAAAATCAGCAAAGTTAAGTGCTTAAACATTAGTTATTAGTTGAACATTACCAATAATGACGGTTGACTTAGACGAATTTGCGAAACCTGGTAAAGATTATTATCTTGCGTTAGGCCTTGAAGGGTCGGCCAACAAATTAGGTGTTGGTGTAATAAAACATAACTTAGGACAACTTTCATTAAATAATAGAGCCGAAATATTATCCAATGTTAGAGATACCTATATAGCTCCTCCTGGCGAAGGTTTCTTACCTAGGGATACGGCACGCCATCACAGAAATTGGGCGGTCCGCATAATCAAGAAAGCATTAATTGAAGCAAAAGTCAGGGGTACCGATCTCGATTGTATATGCTTTACACAAGGCCCAGGTATGGGTGCACCTTTGCAAAGTGTTGTTGTTGCAGCAAGAACTTTATCACAATTATGGGAGTTACCATTGGTTGGTGTAAACCATTGCGTGGGCCATATTGAAATGGGTAGAGAAATAACTGGAGCTGATAATCCAGTAGTATTGTATGTAAGTGGTGGAAATACCCAAGTTATTGCATATTCCAGACAAAGATATAGAATATTTGGAGAGACATTGGATATCGCTATCGGCAATTGTCTAGACCGTTTTGCTAGAACTTTACGGATCCCAAACGAACCAGCACCAGGGTACAATATTGAACAAATGGCAAAAAGAGGAAAGCACTTAGTACATTTGCCTTATACAGTTAAGGGAATGGATTTGTCAATGTCTGGTATTTTAGCTCACGTTGATTCATTAGCAAAAGATTTATTTGCTGAGAACAAAAATAAAAAGCTAGTAGACGAGGAAACAAGAGAAATAATTACGTCAGAAGACCTCTGTTTTTCTCTTCAGGAAACTTTATTCTCGATGCTCGTAGAAATTACTGAGAGAGCAATGGCCCATGTACAAAGTAATCAAGTTTTAATTGTCGGAGGTGTGGGCTCGAATGAAAGATTACAAGAAATGATGGAATTAATGGTTAAAGATAGGAAATATGGTTCGATTTTTGCAACCGACGAGAGATTTTGTATTGACAATGGTATTATGATTGCGCATGCTGGCTTGTTAAGTTACAGAATGGGACTAACTAATGAATTATGTAACACTGTTTGCACTCAAAGATTTAGAACTGATGAAGTACTCGTTAAATGGAGAGATAATTAAACCTCTTAATAGACCTTCAATAACATGATTTTACGAATGTAGGCTAGTAAGACTCGGCATTTTTTTATACAGATTAATCAATATATTACATTGCTCTGTATAAATTAAATAGTATTTAGATACTTTTTTTTGCCGTATATTAAAGCAAATTTTAAAAGACTTACTTATATAATAGTCTACTATATTTAAGTCAGATACGGATTTTATATTCAGAGAAGCTCGTTGGCTTCCTTTCGGATAAAACTATTAATGATTTGATCCATATATGTATCAGATTTTAATGTTACATTACGAACCGCATATTTCGAAGGAGGATTAAATTTTGCTAACTGGTTCGGCTTAGCAATTAATTTCTTGATTTTGCTAGCATCAACTGGACTTACCGTGTCGTCGTTATTATCGGTATTATCTATTGGGGAATCATACTTGCATTCTCTTAATAAACTAGCTAATTTTCGGACTTTTGTTCCATCCCATATGGTGGCACTTTTCTTGTAATCATGGTTAACAGCCCGATGAGCACTTTCAAAGTTTTCAAATTCAACTATGCCAGTGTCGTATCTTAAATTTGAACTGTTCGGAAGTATTTGTGTAGATCTAACAGAACCAAATATCTTCATTATTTCTTGTAGAACATCTGGTGTAAATAACTCCTGTAGTTCAGTTTTACGTTTCCATTTCACAAGAGTTTTTTTTGTTTGCTTGATATTATTGTCGACACTGGTATCGGCATTGTCATTTGTATTGCTTATCGTGGATATCACCCCAAACTCAAGCGGCAACGCATCGAAAGATTTGTATTTTTTGACTTGGTCAGCAACTGGAACAGACCGTTCTATTATTCGTTTTTCATGCAACCTTCGCTTCTGTAATCCGTCTTCCTTCAATTTTTCTAACTTATTTTCCCATACTTTCCGATTTACAAATTCTTTGCTAGTATTATCAAACACGTTTAGATTATTGAATTTATGTTCTCTTTCAGCCTTTTCCAATTCTTCTTTAAAGGCTCTGGTTTGTTCAGATAATTTTTTCAGTCTCACTAACTTGTTAATCTTGAGCTGTCGTATACTATCATAATTAGATCTCAAGTTGTCGTTTGTTAATATTTCATATACTTGTGAAAGTAAATGGAATTTCTTAGCAGCATCTTCGCTTGGATTTTTATCAGGATGATATTGCAATGCTTTACGTCTATATTGCCTTTTAATTTCATTTGCTTCAAACGTCGGTTCAACCTCTAGAAATTGGTAAAGATCAATATCCCCATTAACTATACTATCGATTTCGTTAGACATGATTTTCAATAGGGTCTTTCTCTTCTAAAAGTTGATTGTAGGTGTAAATGAATAAGTATTGTTATCTATATACACACCAATATCAACAAACTTATTTTTTGATATAAACTTAACTATAAGACACAAATTACAAGGCCATCTGTAAGTACAAGAATGTAACCATAAAGGAGTAACATTAAGAAAATGTTATTAACTGCTTTAAGAAATGTTTAATAATAGAATGATATATGAATAATTAAAAAGACCATGCATTTCATTTTTCTTTAGCATCTATTTTCATAAGATAATGAAATAAAATAAAATAAATACAAGCTATTATAAAAAATAGTAGTTGTAAGTAAAACAAGAAGAAAAAAAAACACAACAAAAGCCATGAGGATATTTCAACATATAACTTCAGGATTAAATACCTCATCTTTTTCAATCATCCACATCTACTAATCTCTAACAATTATACTTTACAATCCGACATTCAACCTCAAATACCGAGCAAGGTTAAGTCGATGAGGATTTATTCAATGAATAAATAATTCGTCATATGCGGAGAAATTCACGCCCTAACAGTTCTTAAGCCGTGGTTGGATCTAAAGATTGCATCACCTTCAGAGTAGCCTCTACCCAAACCAAATCCAACACCTAACCAGACTGGAAAAGCTCTTCTCTTGAATAACAAAATAGATGCTAAAACACCACCACCGAAACCTAAACCGGTCTTGATTAACGTGTTTGATAAAACAACATCCCACTAGAAAATGTTAGTAATTAAATCTTTTAAATATGAAAACATAGCTTCATGCACTAGTTATTTGTCATTGAAGGATTTACGTATCGTCTATTCATTCATGTCGTCTCCCTGACACTCCACCCGAGAAGATTCTTGAATATATTCGGAAATGCCATGAAATAATACATACTTTATCATTTAATAAACTTTGCGAAGGAGCTGCGACTTTCTGTTCAGTAGACATCGTTCTAAAATATATGTTAGTATTTATAAATGTTTGTTACCGGTCTGGGAAAACATCTGAGAGTTATATCATTTAATCATCATGTCATTAAAAATAAACAGCGTAGCTCCACAAAAGCTCTCCATAAACGAAATCACTTACTTTACTTCGGAATAAGGTATATATAATAATGATATTGAATTTAGCAACAAAACAATTATCTATAGATTTACCTGGAAATTTATGGATGAAATGGTTGGACGAGAATTAAAGACCCATTAAGTTACACAAAATTGCACAATACGATATTGTTTGCAAGCAAGATCATAAATGAAATTTGCAGCACAGCGTAGCCAACTAATGATCAGAGTCTTCGTACTTAATGAGAGGCGTATAGACATAACTCTTTGTTCGATCGACAATACATTTCTTACAAAATACATCCCTATTGATTGCTAATACCTGTACCACGAGGGAAAAAAATAGAAAAGCAAGACTTATTTCGAATAAATACATAATCTCTGGTCTAAATACTTGATACCGAGCACCTATAAAGTTTTTAGAGTCAGACCAAATTAGTGTTCTATCATTAGAATAATGTATAGTATATCCTAAAAAAATGATTTGAAAAATGATTTCGCCCAGGATCGAACTGGGGACGTTCTGCGTGTTAAGCAGATGCCATAACCAACTAGACCACGAAACCATTCCTGAAATTTGTAAGGAAACACGTATTGATATATACTGTGTATATATCATGGTTGCAAAACAGAAGCTATAAATAAGAGTAATATTCCCCTGAGTAATC